>JAOPUG010000376.1:9100545-9110844 GCA_027564375.1 Micropterix facetella | reverse complement strand
GAAACTCAATCTTTTGTGTTGCTAAATATATATGAAATGTATGTATTTTTATATAAATAAATCAAATGAAATATCTTTATTTAATACTTATTATGTAAGGTTACAATTTTTTTTTTAACATCTAATGTTAAAAACATTAGATGAATTAGTGTAAGCATATCATTAGTCAACGTACTTATTTTTTTTTTGTAGGTATATTATGATATTACTAGTTAATGCTATCTGTTTGCCCAATAAAAGGAAAATAAAAATAGCTGCCGATACCGACTAGTGACTCGACGTCCAGTGAAAAAATGATCGATTTCGCGATCACGGTTGGCAACCTGATATCCTCGCTGCGATCGCTGAAGAAGCCGGAAAATCCGTGCAACGATATTGGCGAGTTGAAAAAAGCTCTCTGTACACCACCTGGCAGGCTGAAGCGAAGCAGTATTTGAGAAGTACGCCAGTAATCCATAGCTTTTAGACTTCAACGATAATTACATGGATAAACTGGGACGAAAGGCTACAGTAGTCAACCGACCAAACTGAGGAGCCCAGCCAGTAAGAAGAAACGTTCGCGAAGGCGATCCGGCTAGAGCCGTACCAAAGCGCACCTACCATCTATATATCGATGGCACCTGAGTCGTCGAAACTGTAGCTAGCGCCCGGCGCATTTTATTTATTTATTTTTATATTCTTAAAACTATATATTTATAATGGCAAAGACCACACGATGAGTCTGCAAACGCTGCAAATGAGGATGTCCTCAGATCATCTGACCTCATTTCTAGGACATACTTTTAAAGTTTTCGCCGTCAAGCATAAGCATTTGCTCATATTGAATTTTGAAGCAACTTAATGAAATTGACCATAATGTCGCCCCAGTCAATTCCATATAGCCGACAAATAGTAGGAAAACCTCTATTTAGAGTTATTTATTTAAATTTAGAGATAATGGCCAGATTCTCATGTGCTCGAATGGAGTGAGTATGGCGATTCCGGTACCAGTTCTCATCAATGAGTGGAAGTATTGCGGTTGCTCAGGCTGGACTACTTTTAGTATGTAGGTTGCAAGGTGAAGGAGGACGAGAACGTTGACTCATATTTAGAATAGATACCCTGGAGAGGAATGAAGACACGCGATGACGAGGAGGAATATTGAAGTAGAACCTAGATCTAACATTAAGAGAGCCAAGCTGCATTGGAACGACGCATAGACAAGTGCGGAAGTGGAGCAGTTAGAGCTGCTTCAAAGCGCGACGACGACGGGGAAGAATGCAGATGACGAGAGGTTGGCGACGCGTGGACATAAAGTAGAAGAATGCCGCAGATATGGTCGGAAGTTAGAGCTCGCTTAGCGCTCGATCTGCCCAAGCAGGGCTAAACGCGCCGGTACCGATATAGGACAATGCGGCGCTGTCGGTCGGAGCCGTCGCATTACGGCAGTTAAAAGGAACTGCGCCGGGGCAGCGCGCAGATTACCCTGCCGCTCGTTGTGGATAAGAACACGCTGGTAGTCCAACGCTCTTCAGACACGGCCGACCATCACCGATGCACCGGGAGAGACGCCCAGCGGCGTGCGCCAGAGAAATGCAAACAGCGCCGCGCGCGACATCGCGGGTTTGAACGGAATACCGCCGCCCGACAGCCGCGCAGCAGCGGCACAGCTGCGAGGAGCTCACTGCGCGGCTGCAGCATCACGAACCCAGTTCAATATTGACCGCCGCCGACAGCAGTTTAGCAGCGCCCGCAGCAGCCACGGAGCGTCACAGAGCACGCGCCGGACCCGGACTCGAGGAGCCCACGACGCGCGGCAGCAGCATAAGCAACGCAGATCAGGCCATAGCGCGACGGACCGCCACGACACGCGTAGCACAGAGCATCGTCACTTAGAGGAAGGCACCTCGAAGCACGCGCTGTCCCAGCTTGTGGGGTCAACGGCGCAAGGCAGGGAGCAAAACGACGGAAATGCAGTACAGTATCATTAAGCGTAAATCACAGTAACAGTAAAACTTTTTAAAAGCTTTTAGAATCACAATGACAGAAATCTACTCTTGAAAACCTTTTTTTTAGTTAGTAAGGCAGTATTGTTTGTAAATATACCTACGCATGCTTGGGATTTTGTACGGGGATTATGTTTTTATTGGTGCTAGGGAACGGGGAGCTACCAGTAATATATTATAATTATATCGATGGGAGTTAACAGTGGTTGAGAAGCACTGAGTACGGGGCTTGCGGCAATCGAGTGAAAACCTATTTACATTCCGGGGTCAGGACTACTGATCGGTACAGTACCATTGTCACTGCAACCATACTAACATCAATTCGGCAAAGCCTTAGTCCTTATAACTAATAATGTATTGCAACCCTTGTCAGTTATTGTTGTATACCCATTCGTCGAGATCTCTCGGGAACACAATGTGACAATAATAACATTCTTCTTTTTTGAGGTCCCCTAGTAGACCCCTTAGGCGTATTCTTCCAGACTGCTTCTTGAAACAAGATCTTGAAATACTTCTACAACATTGTCTTAAGTTCTTTTAGTTTATTCACTGTCATGTATATATTTATAATATTATATATAATAGTAGGTATATAAATGTAATGTTAACAATTTCGTGACTTATATTATTTGTACCCAAGTTTTACCTTTTATTATTTGTAATCAAATAGTCACAATAACCCTGGCGGTTTGGCCAGTAGATATAGCAGCTGGACAATGAGCCCACCCCATTTATATACTTTGGTGTACAATAAAGTTTTCAACAACAACATTCGTTTGCGTCTTTATAGAAATCCACTTTTGATCTTGCCTATTAAACGAAATAAAGTTGTATATCTTCTTTTGTAGATTTGGATTTGGTCCCCAAATAATACTTCATTTTTACGTTTCCTAACCAAAACATACCGATGAAATCTTACTGTTGAGATCCGCTGCTGTATCCCTGTATTATCGGTTATCTTGGCCAGTTCTATCGATATCGTCATGAAATTCCACACTCAAAGGACGCAATAAGCTTATATTCGAACCCTGCTGCACTATAATTAAAATATAGAAAATAATCTAAAATTTTTGAAAAATATTAGTGAAGCATGCTGCATTATTAAGTAATTTACTGTTGCCGAGAGAACTGCGATTTGTATTTATTTTTTAAACATAAATTCGATATTATAAATAAAACACTACTATGGCTTTGTCGAATTGATGTTAGTATGGTTGTAGCGATAATGGTACTGTAGTCCTGATCCCGGACTGTAAAAAGTTTCTCACTCGATTGCTTCAAGCTCCGTACTCAGTGCTTCCCAACCACCGTTAACTCACATCGACATCTAATATATTACTTATTAACTCCCCGTTCCCCAGTTTATCTTGTGTATTATTTAAAACAACCGCGATAAACATCGAGTTTATATGAATTTGACATATACGACATGCAAATAAATACTTATTAGTATACGATCTTCTTCGCGAATCGTTTCTAAAAAAGAACTAGATTTTTTTCTGAAGCGAATATGATCGTGCTTTTAGTAGCATGCAATATTTCCTGAAAGTTTAATCCATGATCTCTGGAACAAATGAATACCAATAATCAATGCCAATCACGACATGTTGCAAAAATCATATTAAGGATCAACACTTATTAAATCAAACTACAGCAGCGTCTTCCGTATATTTTGAATATATCGCATATTTTGAATATATGAATGTATCTCCTCGTGCGCGCATTCTACCCGCGCTTTTCTACATCCAAAGAAGAAATCATAACTTACATAACTTTATAGCGATGCTTTTTTAAATTAATTTCGCATATTAACGGAGAAATCAACAGAAATAAGAAAAACCCGGCCATCCAATAGAAAATTTGACTGTTCGCTTGTGGTTGCCAACATTGAATTTTAAAATATTGTCTATACCTCTTGGGCATTTTTTAATGTTGGTTTTCAATTTGGCTAGTTTAGTTTTCCAGCAACTTGACTTTTGAACCGATAGAGGAAATGTCGTATAAGAGATGACGTGATATCTCTATCACTTCGTATTCCACTTTCAAACATCAAACGAAAAACGATATAAAATAAAATCATCGTGATGTCATCTCGCAAACGACATTTTCCCTATCGTTTAAAAAATTACGCCCGGACTGCTACTTGGATCTTGAGTACTTTCATATCGTTGTCATAAGCTCATAAGCTGGACAACTCGACTTTCGGCGTTTGGTCGATTCTGATTGCCCCTACGGAGTTCAGCTAACATTTCTTGCAAACTCACAGTTATATACCAAACAGGTACCCGTTCTCCGTTATTGTAAGAGGATTATGGTAAATTGTCCTGATTTTGATACAAATGAAGCGACCGATTTTTTCGACAAAGTCAACCGGCATCATCGCACGTGCCGACTTTTGCTCATTAGTCAAATTATGATCAATCGATCAATCAAAATTATTTATTCAAAATAGTACGAAATATTACCTTCCTGACGTCAATCTTATTCCATTATTTAAAATGAATATTGAATTACTATTATTTGAGGTAATCTAACTAAAAATGTAAATATTATTTTATAAAATTAAATTATTGTGACATTTTAAAACGTAATATTAATATAAATCTTGCTTCTTCCAAGGGTCTTTTCGTCTAGATCGTGATTTATTTTATAGTAGCCCTTTGAGTACAGTTTCTTCTTAATAAATGACCTAAATTTTATCACAGATAATTTTGAATGCTTTCTGGGGCCTTATTGTAAAAGCAAATCGTTCCCTTAGAACGGATTTGGTAATTTTGCAGAGTCAACTTTTTTGGTCAGCAAGTTTGTTTTTATTTCTTGTATAAAATTGATATCATGCAAATCGGATTTTTTTTTTAAATCTTCATTTTTCTGCACATACATTAAATTCTCATAGACATACTGAGATGTAAATGTTAAAATATGATTTTTTTTAAATTTTAAACGTAATGACTGTCGTAATACACCTAGCTTATAAACACCTCGGATGGCTCGAATGCGATATTCAACTCGAATATCGCATATAGGTTTCTGACACTCAAATCGTAATATAAAATTGTTTGGGCACAGTCACACCACAGCCTTATCCAAATATAATCGAATCTGCTCAAATATCACACGCCTGTTTTCTTGTATTAGCTGGTGTACAGAAGCGACGTTTTCTTATGTTACAGCTGATTTTTGGTCGACCTATAAATGATATGGTGCTAAGGGAGGCACGTCTATATCGGAATTCTGAACACTAGCGATATATCATTATAGCACTGCAGACGCCTGAATTTGTCACCAGAAACTCTTCTATATTTTGCGTAAGTTCCTAGTATACTAGAAGTTACAGCATCAATATGGAGCTCACGATATGGTACACAGGAATAGAGTTAGTTTTAGGATCATGCTGCGGGCGAACCCGCCAACCCGGGGCGTTTCAACGAACTTTCACGTTATATCGCATCAAGATGAGTGCAAAAATTATGGACAATATAATCTACGTATCAAACTCCACCATGGCCCGTTAGAGACTGACGCCTTATTAGCGAGGCACTGAGTAAGTAAAGGTACAACCTCACTCCCAACTAGCAAATTTAGACGGATTTCTCCATCCGCCAGCTTGGTCCCGGGTTCGAAGTCGCTTGCGTGACCTTTCCCTAATGTGAGTGGCATTTCGTAACTCGAGTATATGGCAGATCCAAGGCGCCCTTTTCCCGGCAATACCACTCGGGATTGGGTAGAAAACGGATCGTTTCAACGTCTACTGCTCGAGGTCTACCCCTTGCGCAACCTCTGTCTGTCGTGATAATACGGCATTCCGAAACTCCGAAATATCGCTGACCCGTGGCGTTCTTTACTCGGCGATAATCACCCGATAACGGGTGGAAATCGGGTCGTTTCTAAGGGTAGGCAACGACAGGTCAACACCTACCCCCGTGCCTTAAGAAGCATTGCGCAACTAGGCTCCCCGACTATTCGTCAGTTGAGCAAGGCCGGTAAACAGGAATAATTAATTATGTGTCACCTGCTATGGGCGAATCCGTTCACCCCGGAGTGTTTTAACGAAATTTATTGTTTTATCACCCTGACACGAAGCGCAGACACTTGGGGACCACCACTGCCCGTTAGAGTCCAACGCCTTACGGCGAGGCACAGGGAAATGCCCTGCGGGCAGCCTCACCCCCTAACTCTCAGATTTAGTCAGATTCCTTCGACCCCCCGTCTGGTTACAGGTTCGAGGTCACTTGCGCGGTCCTCTACCTCTGAGAGCGGCATTCCTGACTGGAATATAGCGGATACGAGGCGGCCATTACTCGGCAACTCTCACCCGAGATCGGGTGGCCCACACTATCATTTCTAAGGGTAAGCAGCTAGAGGTACCTACTTACCCCAAGAAGCATACACTTCTAAACTCCTCCAAGTATTCGTCAGTGACAACACGGTCGGTTGTTACTAATCTGGAGCACACTGTTCACGAAGTTCATCAAACGCTGCACCTACCCGTACTCTCATTTCAAAATTACTAATAAAGGTAAAATAAAAAATTAAAAAGGTAAGGTCGTTGTTGCCGCATGTGGCAGCAACGCATTCATTTTCCTTATCAAATAAGGAAGCTGTTCGTCCCGTTTCAGCACTCTGTGTGCCAAAGATTTTGAAATATGCAACACACACGAGGCTCTTTGGATATTCGCTTATGGATGTTGGCGGAAATGAGACAAACTTGGCCAGAACGGTAGTTTATTTCGATTTCTCTTGTAGTCGGCACAACAAGTTTATTGTCAATAACACGCCGATAGGCCGCTGTTATAGTCCTAGCGCTTGCAGAATTCGTCTATCCAGAAAACGTTAAAGGTATAAACGCAATGCGAAAAGCGCATTTCCACGGCACTGTCTGTATAATATTAACAGTTACATATTCGCGAAAATTAAAAAGCTTGCGCGAGCAGGTCAACACAAGCGGTACAAGTATAATCGCGGCAAAAACTATCAGATCCACCTGCGCTGCGCCTTGACAAGGTTAAATCTGTGGTTAAATGATCCCGCGCTCCGAGTGCGGGGATTCTAGGTAAATATGTACGCAGTGCTCTATTTAGGCTGTCTCATTTTTATGAAGCACTGGAGAGACGTATAAGGCCTCTTTCACACACACTAGCTAAATTATTTATTATACCAAGAGAAAAAGACTATATTAAAGAATTTAGGATAGGCATGTAGAAGTTTTTTGAATTGGTTGAAATAACCTAGTTGTCATCATTCCGAAAACAAAATACGACACGGTATAATCATAATATTCGTACAGATATATAATATGCATATATATACCAACGGCCAACTCGCAATTGGCCGGTTTTCATTTTTCCACGCTATATAAGGTAGAAATGTAATCTGTACTTGAGAAACCCTCCACCTGTGTAAATAATACATTTACCCGTTTGCGGATGCAGTCTTCCATAGGCCTACTACTCGATTTTAAACCACGGTTTTCCAACATTTTAAATTAATCTCTAAATAAAATTGAATTTTTAAATTACTTTTATTAAATATGAGTCCAGATAGGTTATTCTTGGTATGTATGAGTCTTGCTTCGGTCACATTGTAGCCAGATAAGTTTAAATTAGTCTTTAACAACTTACACATCGAAAACAGCGAAGGCGAGTGTGGACTTCGACTTCAGGAAAAATGAAATCGACCACTTTCTCTCACTAAATACCTTTTAATTTTAGAAATCTAAAAATGAACTTCAATATTAAGATAAAGTTGGAAAGCTCAATAGTTTCTGAGAGGCTGGCACACGACGCAGGGGCTCGCCGGGCGTATGGTGGAATATTCAAATTTCCCCTGGGAAGTTTTCAGCAACCGTTGCGTTTCACGCATACGCCTCCCCCACTCCCCTTCCACACGCTTCCCGCCAAATTGATTTTTCCCATCCGCCTTAAGAGAGTCGAGTTTCTCTCTTGTTTGCTTGGAAATTAACCGTTTGAATTCCTATACTGCGTAAGACCATTTAAATATTTGAGGTCAATTCAAAAAACAAGGAAGTAATCAGTTTTGGTGTATCTAATGGTGTATGTTTTTGAAGGTTTTTTCTTACGGGACAAAAAGTCGATTTTTATGTACATAAATCGAGACAATAATACTAAGAGAATCTGTTTTCACAAGGAAATTTCCAATATATAATTTATTACTCTTCATTTCTTTATTACTTGGTAATGGTAAGTGTAAAATGAACTAAAAATGTGTTAAAAATTGTATTAATCTATTCCATTCGTACACATACATTCGTCTCGCTCCTGGGGACTCTAGCATCCTCTGACAGTTCCTGTATGAGAGAAAGACAACTATTATTCTTATGTTCGACTACTAGCGTCTGCTAGTAGTCGTCTGGCGAGTAGACGCACGAGCGGCTAGAGTCTCCATCCACCAAATTAGTTCTTAGTTCTTACCTATTTCCGCGTCATCCTGCTGACAACAACATACCTGGGAGCAGCGATCCGCTAACCGACCTATTTTAGGAGCAATATTATTCACTTTCAAGAATATTTTTTCTTTTTTAGATCAGCAAATAAACCGAATATATAATAGGAACGCAGCTTTTAAAATCATCGTTATTAACGGTCCTGAAGTCTTGTCAAACACATTCTTCTCATCGTGTACATCGTTATATGATGATTTAAGAGTTTCCAGGATGGATATTTTCAGTAACCTCTATTCAGAATGACAAAATGATCTCCCGAGTATTATGTTTTCAAGTATCTCCAGAAAAGTAGACACAACAAGAAAACTGAATTTTTTAGCATTTTATACCCATTCATTTACAAGCGGCAGGCCTCACTAGTTAATTCGAAATACTTTCGGCTCCAAAGTCGTCTCACCTAATGATTGTAATATGAGGTATATAATATAATAATATAAATATAATTTAATAATTAGTAACAATTGTATATTATAATAGTAATAAAATAATAGTAATATAATAAATAATAAATAGTATATTATTATAATAGTAAATTAAAAAACGAAAGGAAATATATGTAATTTCTATAAATATAGTATTGAGCAAGCACGTACAATATTAAATGTTTACCTTAAAACAGTCCCCGGCCTAGTTAGGTGACTTTGCTACAGGACTAGGCAAACATCTTCTGGTATTGACTCAATGTGAACAAATATTTTTGTTCATAGTACCTAACTTCTGAAATTTAAAATATATTATCCTCAGTTATGCTCAATCAACAGATGTAGATATAGCGTAATTTAAGCGATTTAATATTTGTCATAAGGCTTTAATTTTATAGTGATGCCGTTTCCTGCTTCCCCTACTTTACATAACATTTAACCACGAACATGAAAATATATTTACAGGCGGAGCCTTGATTTGGTTCATTTTATTTATCGCAAATTTAGGGGTACTGTCCACGTAAACCGCAAGTCATACGCACGCTATCGTCATTTTACGATTGTTTGCATCTTGCGTATAAACAAACGAAAGTGAGTCCACGGTGCGACAGTGTCAAATTTGCGTTCGTCATGCGTTCGTCATGAAGCCCATGCGGCAGCATGTCACTACTCAGGCGTATTGCAAGACGCAAACACATGTTTATTTTACAAAAATTACAGCCTCAACAGTCAATTTTGTTCTTTTTGTTTTCTCTTTTTCAATAGTTGTTTTTTTATATAATTTTTTTTTTCTTTAATACTTTTTTTAACTAGAGGATGTCCTGGTTATAAAATGCATAGGCGTCGGAAGGGGATGCAAGGGGGTGCACTTGTATCCCCTGCCATGAATGAAAATACAAAGAAAACGAATAAGTCACAGTCCTCGAGGATTACAGAAATTCCTACCAGCTGTGTCAAGCAAATCATTGCTCAATCATTGCTCCTTCCAAATTTTAAACTATGCTGATGTTTGCTATTTGGACGCTAATGAGCAAATCTTGGATACACTTGAACGCCTACAAAACGCTTGTCTAAGATTTATATATTTGATCTACGGAAATTTGACCATGTCAGCATATTCCGCGACAAACTTCAATAGCTATCAATACGTGATCTTATGAAAATCCTGTACCTGCTATATAATATTTGATATAACCCAACGTCACCTCAATATCTGAAGGACAAATTTAAATTCCTAGGAAGTCATGATGTTCCCCTTCGTTACCGGCAGGATAATACTCTTGCAATTCCCACTCATCACCGGTCATTCTACTCCAACTGTTTTGCTGTGCATGCTGCCCGACTAAAAAAGAATGGACTTCCCAATACGGTTAGAAGTGCTAAATCGTTGTACTTTTTTAAAGTTGCATCAAAAAGTACTTTTTATCAA
>JAOPUG010000376.1:8947248-8958366 GCA_027564375.1 Micropterix facetella | reverse complement strand
ACGCTTCCCAACCCTTCCCCGTTTGTCCAATACGACGCATTAAATTGGATTTGTGGTATTATTATTGACGCTCTCTCTCGCTGCGGACTGTAGCGAAACTTGTGTAGATACCGCTATAATCAGTACTTGTTACGCCCAATAGATGGCAGATGGCAGTTTGGCTAAGAAATTTCTTTAAAATAAACATTGAACATAACTAATTCTGTTGGTGCAAATCTGTTGGTGCAAGGTCTAGTGAGTAAGGTGGGTGACAACTTTTATTTGACTTTTTGGTGAATGTTTGTTGGAATGCGTATAGTCATGCTTTTTCATGCAGAAATAGCGACGAAGGTCGATTGACCAAGCTCGGTTGTACAACCACGAGCTTTTTCATCAATATTTGCATATCATATATATTATGTCGGTTTTTTATATCTCTGTGTTCACCGACTTCCAGGTTAAACAGCTTAACTGATTGAATTGAAACATAGACTCCCGAGGGGCCAAGTAATCCGTATGCTTCATAAAATGTAAATGTTGAGTCCCCGTATATCTGGAGTGAATCATAATTTCACTGATAACCAAGCCGCGATACCTTACCAGTTAGTTATCAGCTCTGCCGGTAAATGGCGTTATCGCGACATCACAATTTCGACAATAACTGATGAACGTCAATTGTAGTATTTTTTCTATTTATGAAATATTTGAAATATAGACTTCAGATGAGTCGAGTAATAGGTGGGATTCATAAAAAGTGAACTTTTAGTCCCCAGGGGTTTAATCTGGAGTGAATCATAATTTCACCGCTTATCAAGTTGCGACGCGTTACCAGTTAATCTTACCAGTTACCAGCTCTGCCGGTAGATGGTGTTGTCGTGACGTCACGAAAATTTCGAGAATTGATAAACGTCAAATTTAAATAGTTGTACAATCTCGACAATTGACACACGTGAAATTTAATCATTTCTCTTTTTATTGATTAATTTAACACATTTAAATATCTCTCCTGCATCCGGAATATGAGTATACATAATCGCTCCGTAATAAAATAAGATATATTTTATACAAGTTTTGACGGGGTAAAATTGTGTACCTCATATAAAAATACCTAAATCTGCTGCACAAAAGTGTAAGCTTGATAAATAACGGCTGCAAAATGAAACTCAAGACGAACTGCAAGATTTTAATTTAATGAATTTTGTTTAAAAATATTGATTTCAACATTCAGCCCTATAACATTAAAAGGCCACGCGGAGCGACACAAGAAGGGAGGTCCACGTCCTTTGCTATGGGTAACAATATTTATACTGGCAAACGTCAACGCGTTTTCGCAGCTGGCATTCATTTAGTTCATACGGTACCCTTTTTTCGAGCTCCTTTAATCTGCTGATTTTAATCAAATCACTCAGTATTGATTTGTCACTTACGTTGAAAACTGCTGCTAGAACATTCGTAGTAAGCGACGGATCCGCTTCCACTATCGCCCTTAATTTATCATCATTAACCTTCCTCCCCGGACATCCGCGAAGCTAGTTCTCGACGTCAAATTACCAGGACGGAAAAGATCAAATAAAAAGCACAAAGTGCATTCATTCGTGGTGTATGATACGAAGGTCGGTCAATAAGTCCGCGACTTTTGTAATTGTCTACGTGCAACCTGAATGGCATCACTGCTCCTTTTAGCTCTTATCTGTCTGTAGACAATCGTGAAATTTTGAGAAAGCTGCATCATTTAGTTTTTTTTGGCAGTCGTTGAAAGCAGACAATCGCATGGATGTTTGTGATAATGGAAAAACAGGGTATTTTGTGTGCTCATCAAGCATTATTTTTTGCGGTAAAAAACCATCACTCAAACCAAGGATAAACTTTGTAAATACATCAATTTCAATGGTAAAGAAGTATTTTACTGAATTTCGTTGTAAACGCAGAAGACGAGTGACAGTTATAGAAAATTGGATAAACGTTGGATGAAGTGTATTGAAGTCAAAGGAGATTATGAGATTTTTTTTTTTACCGACTTTTGGCTGAAAAAACTATCTATTATTTAAAAAGTCATGGACTAATTGACCCGCCCTCGTACTAACCCATATTGCTTGCCTTAACTGCTACGTTGCTGCCATCGTATTTATTTTAATGAGAAAATAAAGCGAATTTTCTACTTGTCTATGCAATACAAAACAATATGATAAAATGTCAATCTACACCAGTATGTACGCATTCCTACATTTGGATGCGCCATTACATCCAACATTCTCAATAATATAATTATGGAAAATATCTATCGTGATATTTATTTGTGAGTGTATAAATTAATTTAAATCATTCATAATCTGTATGAGAATCATCAATTATTAGAAAATATTGTAATAATGACAATTTTTATTAAATAAAGAGAACAATGTCTATAACCAAAATTAATTATGAATGCACACACTATGAATTTGAGCTATAAAAAACGACAGAAAGTCAAATAAATAACTGATTTTGAAAAATAAATACAATTCCTTGAATCATACATATTTGAATTTGGCATTCCAACTCAAACAGAAATTATCCAAGTTCAAATTAGCCAGTGTGAAGAAATGCCCATTACATAGGTTAGGACCTAATAATAATTAAATCTTGCGCAGTTTTGGTCTTCCTCTAGCCAAAATTCAAAGAGCTTACCTCCGATATTTCCGTGGTTATTCTATTTACAACGTTGAGTATCTACACCACGACTACATTTGTTAAATCCTATCGACATACAATAAGTAATATTTTCCCACAGAAATTTCGTAACACCACACCGCGCCGTGGCTACCCGCCAATAAAAAATAACAGTGCAGAGTGTATCGCAAACACAGTCGACCGTTTCACACTCGAACGATTTTCCTCTCGCATTTCGGAGATAAAAACACATTTATGCTTCAGCGGAGCGGACTCATTCAATTGCTTCGAATACTGAGGAATAAACAAGGAAAAAATATGGCCAGTTGACGCCCCAAAAATACAATTGTCATTGTGTAAACATCGTTTTTACAATGATAATTAGGTAATTTTGATTCTCTGCATTTATTGTGCTACGCATTTGCTGGCTTCTATGTTTTGAACATATATTTTTTTTTGGAAATATAACAATTTGTTTTTCACAAAATATTGTTGGATATTCAGATCTTTAGCATCGGTAAACAGAAGCTACGATTTATATCGACTAGGTTTCTGATGTAGAATGCGAAATAGTAGTTTTTAGACTTTCTGTACTGGATCTAGCACTTTTTTGGAGCATGATCCCCAGGCTGTTATTCCATAAATTCCCCAATTTTGGCATAGTGCTATATATACCGATGTAATTTTTTTTGCTTATAAAATATTTCGGAGATCACGGAAAACGTGAACAAGTTTCCTACTTCTGTCACTAATAGCAACGATGTCAGCAATAGCAACGATGAGACCGATTTAGTTTTGAATCAATAATAATTCCTAAATGATTTATAACATTCGCTCTGAAGTATAGGGCACGGGCAAGCACTACCGCAGATACATCCAGGCGTATGAATTTTTAGTTTGTAAAAACTTGTGTAGATATGTCGTCGACTGATTTGGTTTTAGAAGAATTAAACGCAATGAAAACATTTTTTAACGATATCTACATTGTTTTACGATTTGTTAAATACTTGATTCCATGTATCAGCCTCAGCTAACAAATCTGTATCGTCAGCGAATATAAATATTCTGCCATCTAATCGAAGATTGCACAGATCATTGACATATTATATGAGGAATTGAAGTGATCCTAATTCATTGCCTTGAGGAACACCGTGATGATTGCTGTGTTCAGTAATTCATGCCCATTTATGGAAATGACTAGGGTTTCATTTCCATGTAACTTTGGAACCGCAGCAGTGAAGGCTTTGAAAAAAATTGAAAGTAAATAAGACATTAAAGTTATCGGAAAATATTTGGTAATAATTTAACTTTCGTAACTGTCCCACTGAATTCTTATCAAGAAAAATTAGTTTTTTTTAAATTGACAGCTTAGAAATATGCTGCAAATGGTCAGAACTTTTTATATAAGATTATTAATAAAAAAATTGGCCGTTCATACTTGCTTGACAATATAAATTTCAGAGCACCTGCATGCTATTATTATACCAGCACGACCAACTTGTTCGCTGTCGAAAAACAATTACAAATTACGCGAGTAACTCACTCATTAATAGAGCTATATCCACATTTCACAAAGAATTATACAACATCAATATTTTAACGAACTCGTACGCACTATTCATCCTCAAACACACCTTAATATCTCTTCACGCACATCCGTACAACCCTGACACCGATCCACTCGGTCTATAAATTAATTTATACACATACCTCATTATTTTTTCATAAATTTATTTACTGTTTCTACGTTTTTTTTTGTACATAAGAACGTCTTCTCTTATTGTTTAAGTGACAAAATTTTGAATAACTGTAATTCATCAATTGGCTTTATTGAAGATAATACCTCAGCATTTAATTTAATACTGTGTAATGCTCTATATTTCTGGCATTAAAATAAATAAATTAAGAAATAAATGAAATACATAAATAGAATATGAAAAATATTTTATTATGAACTCTATCGTTTATATTTGATTATGTCAAACTTTTCAACGCATATCTTTCTGCAGTCGTTTGTCAAGCTCTATTATATAATTATTATAATGATTTTGGATACATAAATCTCCACTGCAAATTGAAACAATGAGATATCCTCACATATATGCCTACATACCTTTGCATTTCCATTATTACTGGGATGCGTAGGACTATACGTCCGTCTGACGGATGTAATCATTAATAACACTAAACGTTAAAATAATTAAGTGCTTTAATAACTCACGTTTAATGGGATCGACATTGCTGATTTTATCGTCCTAGACATCGAAGCCAGATTTCTAGGTGCTTATTACATGGCTCTATTCTAAACCCATTACTATTTCTGATATTTATCTATGATCTCCCAAATGTAATTCATCAAATCGCAAGAAAATATGATATGCCGATGATACGTGGGCCATACTATAAGTTTCTGAAACTGGCTACTTACGTTAAAGATATTAAAAAAGTAATTACTATTTTTGACAATGGAACTCTTTGGTGCAGAACCTATTTTATTTTTTACATCTATCATTTGTTTTTTGTTTTTGGTTCCATGATGAAAATTGCGTGTTTACCTAACGATGAATTTAAGTAGAGAAAATTTTCGATGAACGATATTTTAAGATTTTCGCTGTGGTTTAAATCAACAAGAAAGTTGCCAAAGACTTCAATATCAGTTGGTGATGAAGCCTCATCTCGTAGCTCTGTGTACTTCTGGTATAATTAATTCAAAAGTGGACGTATTCATCTCCAAGATGTTCACGCGAATGCCGACCGGCGACAGCGGTAACATAAACTATCATTTTTATACTGTACAATTAATTAAAAAAATACATGCCATCAATTCATACAACATTGAACATTGGCATGAGACAAGTGTAAAATATTTACACGAACACCTGAAAATTCGGAAGCTCTGTTCGAGATGAATACCGCATGAATTAACGAAAGTTCAAAAATGACAGCGTGTAGAATGATAAAAAAATACGACAGAGAGCAATCATTAGCAGTATGATATCGTAACAGGAGACGAAAGCTGGCTGTATTGTTACGAACCTAACAAAAGAGTCAATCGGCAGAGTGGGTCTTTCCTTAGAAGGATTTGCCGACGAAAGTCAAGAAAGGTCGAAGCACTGGTAAAATTAGGGTTGCTTCGTTTTTTTAGCAAGACGGGACATTACACGACAATTTTACTGGAAAACCAAAGAACAGTCACTTCAGATTGGTACGTCAACGTTTGCTCGCCCAGTGTTTTAGAAAAAGTTCGTGAAAAGCGTCCTCGCAACAAAGTAATCCTCTATCACGACTATGCATCCGTCCACTCCGCTAAGATGACATCAGTCAGGCATTAATATTAAATTCATTATGAGAACCTGTCAATATTACATTTACATGAAGATGTATGGTATAAATATTTGCGTAGTCTCTTATTATTAAAAGAAACAGAGCGCTAAACTCAAACATATAATAACCAGCAGCTCTTTCCTTTGTCGGCGCCCCAAATTGGCGCGGATAAATGGAAAACATTTAGAAACTGATTAAAATGCATAACTCTTTTTGGTTTATAAACGACCACAAAAAACGAAGGGTCGTGGCAGGTGCCCGGCGCAGAGATAGTTATGCCCGAAATACAAGTAGCCAAATGGGCCATGCGGCAGAATTGACGGCGCGGCCGAATATAGTTGATGACGATCAGTTTTAATTTTGTTCTGTTTCACAAAGTGAATACATTTAATGTCGTTCATTTTAATGAGAGGGAATTCTTTGTAGCAAGCGTATGGCGGATGTAGTTTGTATAACAATGCGTTTATCATTGTACTTCGAACATTTTCTGAATGCTTGCATTTTTTTTTGGAATTGGCTTTGAATGATGTCTATTACAGTATATATTTGGCCCAATTTGCCATCTCAATCATTTTTACAGTATTTTTTTGCCTTTTTACAGTCTTATTCGGAGTTGTCATGTAATACCGGTACAACGACTGTATTTATAAATACGGTATTAACGCCAGATTGAGTTAACCTTATTCGTTTTAGCAACTGTACTAAGTGACGCTTATCTGTACTCGTACTAACATTTATATTTAACAACACATTGCACTTTATTATTATCCTGAAATTATTATTCATTTTCATCGACATTTTGACAACGATAGAACCGCTGATTGGCGTTGTCAATCTAACCTCGCCCTGCTTACGTCTACTCTTTGTAATGTCCTCATTGAGGCTTTTCGTACAAAATGATAGCGAAAAGTACGAAGTCGATGTTGTAGCTACTATAAAATTGGGACGAAATAGAAAAACAATCTATTTCATCTGATAAACGCTGTGATGGCAATTATGGAAGATAAACTAACAAATACAAATAAAAATATAGGAAAGCTTTCTTTATCGTATCTATTTATAGGAACAATCACAGTTCAACTCGATAATCCGTTTGATTTCATTTCTGGTTAAACGGCAAAGTCACATACACTAGATTTTCGTGAATTCTGCGAACAGATAAATTCGATTTTGGCATATTCGCGGCGTCCGATGTTTAAGCGAAACAAACATGAAGTTCTTCCATTATAAATATAAGCGAAACAAACAGAAAACAAGCAAAACGTGGGTCAGACTGAGCAAAACGTCCAAAAATAATTTTGAAATATGACACCGATGGCGTTATGTTCACGATAGACCCATACAAAAATCGATAATCCCGCCTTTTAGTAGGATTATTTGCCTCTGCGGCGTGCCATTTTTTGGCGATGGTAAGGCTTTCGTTTATATTTCTGTCGTCGCTCACTTTTGTGCTGTCGAAGATTAGACACGTGCTTAGGCCATACTGAGAGTTTCTAAATTCTGATAAAGTCAAATATTTATAATATTAATTTGTATATTGTATTTGCTGTTTTTCAAAATATTCTTCTTCACAATTTATACACTTTTTCATTAATTGAATCCATTGGGAAAAGCAGTTGGCCCAAACTTCTTTAGATGTCTCATCAATAGCCTCTCGGAACGCTATTACCGCCCTTTCTAGGGTCGTGAACCGTATACCTCTAAGTTTATCCTTATTTTTTTTAAAATAAAAAGGAATCGCAAGGTGCAATGTCCGAACTGTATGGGGGATGCGTCATCAATTCCACGTTTGAGGTCTTCAAAAACGCGATTTCATCTTAGCGGAGTGGGCGGATGAATCGTCGTGATGAAGGACTACTCTGTTGCAAGGATGTTTTTCACGAACTTTCTCTAAAATATTTGGCAAGCAAATGTTACCGCATCAATCTTCAGTGACTGTTCCTTGGTTGTCAAATGAAATTGTCATGTAATGTCCCGCCTTCCTAAAATAAGAAGAAAATCAGTGCTTCGCCCTTTCTTGACTTTCGTCACCAAATTCTCTAAAGGAAAGACCCGTTCCACTGATTCACTCTTTCTTTAGGTTTGTAACAATACAACCAGCTTTAGTCTCCTGTTGCGATATCATATACTACTAAAAATTGGTCTCCGTCGTATTTTTTTAACATTTTGTCAAATCACTTTACCCATTGTCATTTTTCAATTTCCGTTAATTCTTGCGGTATCCATCACGAACAAAGCTTTTGACTTTTCAAGTGTACGTACAAAATAGTTTACACTTGGCTCATGCCAATGTTCGATGTTGTATAAATTGCTGATATGTATTTTTTTTATTCGATTGCATTAGGAAGTTGAGAACGATTTCCTTTGGGATAACGATCTTCTGTCCTCGCTATATAATGTAAATTTAATTTTCGTTTCGCATTATTCGACTACAGATTAATTGTAATATTATTTTATGTTAGAGAAAATTGTCCAAAAAAAAACATTCTAGGAATATATCAATCCTTACATTATTTTGGTTTGAGGGCTAGTTTTCAATGATTTATTTATATTAAAGAAATAAATGTTTAGTTGAGACAAAATTAAAGTTTAATCCCTTATATAATTTTACGTATTAAAACAAACTACATTTCTGAATTTAATTAATACGAGAGCCACACTTAATGTTTCTTGAATGAAAAGTAAAAAATGCAATTAATGGCCAACAGTCAATTTATTGCTTCTCAAAATATTCTTCTTAATACGCTTTTTCATATATATAAACCAATTTTCATTACATTTATTCCAATCCTCTGTAGTGACTTCGGAAACATTTTTTTTATATTCTGGCGATGAAAATCGTTGACCTCGTAGCTGATTCTTAATTTTCAGGAACATGTAGATGTCACAAGATACCAAGTCGGAACTGTATGGAGGCTGGCTAAAAGTTGTACGTTTTTCGCGTTCAGAAAGTCGTATGTCTGTCTAGTCGTGTGAGATCTGGCGTTGTCATGGTGCAAGATGATGTAACATTTACGGTTGATTATACGGAGTACGTCAATAACTACCGGCAAGCATATGATCGCGTACCAATCAGCATTCAGGGTACGATGATTCTCCAAATCAACAGTAGCCACGTGTCCATTTTTGCTAAAAAATATGCGATCATCCGCTTTGCGGTATTTTGCATTAGTGCCACTTTTATTGGGTTCGGCTTATCTTCAACGACCGAAATGACCGATTGCTGTTTTACTTAACGGTCGTAACTGTGAATTTGATGTCCCTCCAAATTTGATGCCCCTTTTATGAAATTTACGTAACGCGTCCCGTTTTTTAGGTGCCACTCAAATTGCGTGGAATCCACTGCGAGCACAGCTTTCTTACATATGCACGGATCTCATGGTAGGTCACATACCTGTTTGTTTCGATCATGCGGCGCACAACATCGATGTTTTCTTGACAGCGGTGGACGCGACCTTCGCGAAATTAGTCACTGATATTACGCGACCGCGTTCAAATACTGTAAGCAGCTATAAATTATCATCTTGCTTGATGCTTCATCGCCAACAGCAGTTTTGAAGCCGAGCAAGGCTCTGCTGAGCTGTCGATCACTTAAATCGTAGAAATCATAGAGCGAATATTTTCACGAATCCATCGTAATGTAGACACGCAATTTTTAAATGACGCCACAATAGAAAAAAGACGATGGAATTAGATGAAACAAACTTTACTCTATAGCCAAATTGTTCTATTTTTAAATGCTGCAAGTAGGCATTTTTAAATTATGTAACTGATCAGCGACGGAAACTTTCAGTGTGACATATGTAGTATACTTCGTCTATTCTCTATCTATTATCCATTCTCCCGTCCTTAAACTATTTTTCTTTCTCCTTTTCTCTCTATCTCTACTTTTCCCTGTCCCTCTTCCTCTTTCTCATTTCTCTCTCTCTCTCTCTCTCTCTCTAATGCATTAGGAAACACGGCGTGGATGGTAGGAAAAAGTGATCGCAATGGAGGCGAGGTGCTGCCGTCAAATCGGCCTCCGGGCATATTGAATTAACAAGACAGGCGTATAGATAAATCTACACGCTCGATAAACTCAAACGATGCTCCTTGCGCATGCATTAACCCTTTTATTTCTATCCGATTCGTTTTTATTTTTACTCTCGTCCCAAAACCAGATTACAAATCCTAACTTCTTGGAGATACAGTAGAGCATTGGTTTTTATGAAATTTGAACTAGATTAAATCTTGGACCTTGATGCCAAAATTGATCAAACAAATCTAGTTTAACCTTTGATTGTTGGTATACCGTCCATACCATGGACGATCTTAAGAAATTCACATATCTCAGCTAATTAGTTACCAATGATAACCACGCCACAGAAAAGATGAAAGTACGTTTAATTACGGCAATCCTAAGACTTCAGTCAGTCTCATATGAGATCCTTCTGCTATTTCAGAGGACTAAGACAATCTTAGAAGTTTGTCTCTTTCTTATAGATGATACATTCCTCAGACTATTCCTAGCATCATTAGATACGTCGACAGAAGACGTCAGTAATAACGTCTAATATCTAAATATTAGATACGTATTAGACGTTATTGGATACGTCGACGGACTAAAAACAGTTGAAAATATATTGCGCGAGACATCTAAATGCAACATATCGGATGACGCCGAATATTTGTGTTGTTTTTTTTGAAATTCTCATTGTACTGATTTCCTTCGGCCACCTAAGTGTTAAGTCTTGAAATCCTGCACGAAAAATGTTAGTATGCACGATAACTCGAGTAAACTGCGTCCGATTTTGAAAAATCTTTCGTCAATCGATAGTTATGGTCAATTAATCTATGGGTATGTACGTCATACGGTTTTTTTTATGTAATAAATAAAATAATACAGTTAATTGATGTGTCACTGCGCGAGCGCTGGAGTATTAGGAGATAATACGCGCTGCGTCAATGCATTTACACATAATTACGTAATTCGCCATACCCCGAGATCCCGCGCGCGAGCGATACGCAGCGCTGTGATTGGCATCGCTCGAGATAGTTGCGGGCGGCTCGTGTGATGCGAGCCCACGCCTCTTGCTTCACGTCGTATGACCGCCTAATATCGACGCGGAGAAATAACTAGCCACGAGTTAGATAGATAAAATTATGGAGATAGATGTAGATTTTTTG
>JAOPUG010000376.1:8861509-8873223 GCA_027564375.1 Micropterix facetella | reverse complement strand
CCACTTCTGGAGAGACTCTAGGTGCACTGCTGAACTTACTGCCCCTGCATATTCATATTAAACAGGTGGCGAAAGCCAGCAAGTATATACTATCTGCCCGAGACAAGGTAAACTGGATTCCATAAGCCCTAATATCTGTCCTAGATTAGGTCCCTGAAACTCCAACCCTCAACATGGTAACAGACACCATGCTTCCACTGTTGAATTTTGAAAAAAAAAATACAGTGGAACTGCCGCCCAGAGACGACTAGCCAACAAACCAACTGCACTGGGAGGCCGATAGCCCTTAATGGATTACCGATGGTTACAAATAGGGACTTGACGTAGGCTGCGAAATATATCGAGAGCGACCAAACTTCGAAAGAAAATTTGGTGAAATACGCCACCATATTTCAAGCGGAGGCATACCCCATTATTGAAGGTGCGGATATCAACCTCCGAAAGAACTACGCCAACCACCGAATCTACGTCCACTCGGATAGCCAGGCAGCTCTTATTGCACCAGACTCGGAGACTATTAGTTCAAAGCTGATGCAAAACTGCGTGGCACTTTTGAACTCCCGGGGCGAATAGAACAGGATAGTTCTGAGATGGGTTCCCGGCCATGCAGCGATCGAAGACAACGAAAAAGCCGACGAAATTACTAAGGCGTGAGCAAAGGGAATGTTACACAGTCCTGAACATTGCTGTTTTGTACCAAACAGTCTGGCAAAACGAATACTCAAAAAACTATGTTTAGAACAATCCTTGAACCACTGGAACAACATTCCAGGTTTGAATCATTCTAAAGCGCTAATCAAAGCTTGCGAACGTAAGACTGCCTATGAGGCTTTGGCGCTAAATAAGAATAATCTACGCATGCTGGCGAGGGCGCTCACGGGGCACTGTGGCCTGAACAGACACATGTTCAACCTTAACCTCCGGGATGCTAGTGTGCAGGTTCTGCCAAGATGTAGAGGAAATTCCCATGCACCTCATGTGCGAATGCGGTCTGCTGATGCGTATAAGATACACCCACCTGGGTGGCTACTAGAAAGCTGAAGAGGAAAAGCAATCCAGGGCCAAAAGACGCAAGGCTTAGCACGGATCTAAAGTAGGCGGCGAACACAATAGATCAGTAATGTTCGCAGTAATATAAGGCTCACTAAACTTTGAAAAAGCCCCACAAAACAAATAATAAAAAAATTTGCATGAGTCATGGTTTAAATATCAAATTCGAGAATAAACGCCTTCGTTCTGAGGGAGTGTGTGAAGACGTGTTGTCTTGGTGCAGAATGATTCCCCTAAGCCAGGTCTCCGGTTATCTCTCCTGCACAGCTTTGAAAACTTTTGGCAATGCGACTGTTGTGTACGATTCTGAGTTAAATAATCTACAATGTTCCAGCAGTGATGTCGCAAAATGTCCACTTCATAAAAAAAAACAGGCCACCATTTTTTTGCCAATGTTCCGAGGTCTTTGCAATTTGGTTGGCAACTGGCCATCTGAAAATACCTATACCGACGAACCCTCCTTGCTTTCCGAATCATACTGATATGTCCATGCTTCGTCGCCAGTAATGATTTTAGAAACATGCCTCGATGCCCTATATTCGAAACGTAGTCGCATTCTCGGCATCAATCTACACGGGCTTCTTTTTCAGTTTCAGAGAGCACATGAGGTATTCAACGACAACAAAGTTTCCTCATGCCTAGATGTTCGTGTAAGTTGGTATGGAAACTGACCGAACTCAAGTTAAGATTCTCTCTATATCCTTAAATGTGATTCGTGAGTCTTCTCGCACCAGCATTTCAGTAGTCCACACATTTTCTGCGGTGATTGCAGTTGGCCGGCGTCCACTTCTGCCGTCATCTTGAACCTAACGTGCCTCTTTAACATTCGTTAAATCATCTAAAAAATCGTTTCTAGAGAAGGAGCAAATTCACCTAAAGCTAATTTTCAACGTTCAAAGCTTAGCACATCAGATAAACCACATTTAAAGTCATATTAGATCATAGCACATAAATGTTTTCGCTTGAGCTCCATCATAGTAAGCGAAAGTGATGACAGAATAAATATCAAAAAAGGTTTTGCTATTTTAATTGTTGGAAATGGCCTTTCATGTTGGATATTTAAATAAATTTGCTATTGAGACACAAAGGATATAGATGCGTTCCATTTTTAACCATCTCTTCTTATATTTTAATATATAATATTTTTAAAATTTGCCTTATCTAGTTAGATTAGATTTTTTTTTAATATTCTGAATTTTTGACTTAATTTGATTTGATTTAATTTGATTATCAAATTAAGTCGTCTTATTCTCGTCCCTGTGATGTCAGTGTGGTTATACCATTTTAGGTGATTTCCAATAGTGATTAATGGTTGTCAATAATTTAGCTAGGTAGGTAATTAATACCAAGTATTTTCATTTATTAGGAGATTTTATGCCATTGACAAATGTTGTCTCTATGCTAACAAGTGAGGTATTTGGTCTTATACTTATTGAATGTTAGAAGACTATCCACTAGACATTATCCAGTTGCTTTAATACAGTTTCTACATGGCCTCCATTTTTATGTATCCTCCATGGAAAAGCGATATAATGCAACATGTACATAAGTAAATAATAAATAACAGTTATCCCTGAGTAGTTCCTTGGGGACCACCATATTTACACGGTAAGTTAGACTTGTTGCGACAAAAATATTAAATCTGTGTATTTTTCGTAAAATAGCCAGAAAACCAGGAAAATGAACAAGTAATTCCAATTTGCTTTAACATACTTTTCTGTTATATACTTTATGACCGATAGGATTGCATTGGATGTCCCCAGACCTGGTCTAAAATCGTAGTATTGTCGTCCCGATAGTATACCATTGCGTGATTGGAATCGGGGCCTACTCCCGCGATATGGGCTAAAGAATTAGCAAACCACTGGGATTCTATTCCATAACCTTCCAAGCGGAAACAATTGGAATTATAATAACAGCAGGTGAGGTTAAAAGAAGGGAGATACAAGTTAAGCAAATGAATATATACTTAGATAGCCGATCAGTGCTACATGCATTAAAAACCAAAATATAACCATAAAACTGGCCAAGAAATTCTACAAAGTACTGGAACACAGCTCACAGATAAATATAATTATCCTATTATCGGTAAAAGAAGGTCGATGGAATACACACTATTGAGGAGACTGACATTAAGGCGAGAAAGGGCTTGGAGCGAATCGAAACCAGATCTGAACCTATACTTCCGCTGGCAGAGCACGAGAAAGGCTCTGTTCGAAAGGACGGGAAGATGGGTGAAGGACAGACTAAGAACAGCAAAAAGCAGGCAGACAAAGACAACTATTGTAGTGGTCATGATTAGTAGGCATTGTAGGCTCAACAGACATTTACATATTCTGGGCATCATGGATGAGACTACTTGTCGAGACTACGAATGGAGGAGTATACAGCGGAGTATGTGATCTGTGCTGCCTGCTATTATTTACAAGGAAAGAGAGGATCCCAGGAAGTCACTTGGTAGATTTTGGTTACGCTTTTTTTATTTTTATACTCACAGGACCAGTGTCATTTCATAGCTCCTTTCTATTTGAAATATTTACCTCAGACTTCCATACTGTGAACTTGCTCCTACGACTTCACCCCACATACAATAAAATGTATTGAAAGGGAAGCAAATAACAAGGTAAAAGTTTTAGATTCGCTGTCGGGAGGCGACCCGCCCGCCGCAAAATTGCAGAAACGAAATTCTAAGCAAGCCACGCACCGCGAAATGAAATTGACGATTTGAGCTTCAGACAAAGGTCCCGGAGGAGCCGGAGAGATGGTGCGCCGAGAGCGGGGCCAAGAAGGAGGGACGACGTAATTTCAATTTTATTCTATGAAATTTGGCCCCGCGGGGAGTCAGCCGAGGAGAAGAATCGAAATGTCAGAATGGCTGATAGGAGCTCGGCGGAGCGCCCCTCAAAGAGCAATTCACGTCAAAGACAAACACGCACTTGTTTATACACTAAAGGAAAGGACGAAAATATGCCGCAATGCATTATGGAGAGCGTTGCTCCCGGAATCATCTTTATTAGCACATGTGGTTTATGTGTTTACCTTTGGTGGTAACCTTTATTATAATTTATTGTATCTTAATAATATGAGTAGGTCATAAAAATACAAATAAAAAATATAAATAAAGGCGAAAAAACGTTTCACTAGACTCTACAAGCAACAACTAGTGGTCTGTATCCGGTTGCGCATTCTGAACTGATGTAATTTCGCTTCTAATTTCTATAGGAATAGTAACACATACAGTCTTAGCCAAAAGTATTAGGTACCCTTATATTTTTATAAAATTTGGGTAATTATCCCTTAGAGCCACTTAATTTTTTGTCAGAATGTTTTAAAGATAATATAGATAACTGACAAGATTTTGTTAGGCTGTTGAATACAAGACATTTACACAAATTTGTAAATCGTTTTGTATGTCGCAAGAACCCAGTTTGCCGTCTTTGCCCATTGTAGACAGTCTTGTGCATTGGCTCGTGCAAGTAGTTTTGAGAAAATCATGTGAATCTTCTGGACTGGCCAGCCCAGTCTCGGGATTTCAACCTAATAGAAGACTTATGGGGTATTTTGAAGTGTCAGATATGGAATCACTTAATGACGTCGAAAGAAATAGTATAAAAATGCTTTAACACAAGAGGAGTGGGGAAAGCTAGGAAGGAATTTGCCGGAAAGAATTGCTGCTGTAATTAAGACTTAAGGTGGTACTTGAAAATATTATTAAAAATACATTAATTTAAATTGTATGTGTCGTCGTTTCGCTACAATTCAGCTATAGTCTAAAATAATTAGATTTTTAATAGTTGTCTAAAGCATTTTGCCAAGGCTATATATAATCAAAAATCTCTTTTTGACAATCTTGAAAACAGGAAGATGTACCTCCACTCATACATATTATATACGATCGTTATGAGATGTATTAATAGGGAAACGGCAGATTAGATAGGTAGAAAAATAGAGAACAAAAGGAGATATTACTGTCCCTTGTCGTCATGGCATCCTCTCCTCTGCAGGTGCTATTTATTGTAGTAACGAGATGCGGATACGTTGATGAGATGATAGATACTACACGTGAGAATTCAGTGAAAAGCCAAAAAGAGGATTTAGCTGTTAGAGGGGCGAGATGCGGATCGACATAACCCCTACACTCACCAGTCAATCAGGTAGAAGTGGATGAGGGTAGGTAAAAATATTGACAAGAAGCACTTATGAATTAAATATTAAATTTAAAAATTTGGCGGGAAAGACGCTCAATCACTCTGCGTTTTTACACTTTTGGTTGATTTTATATTCCCTAAAATTTGGGAAATTACAAGATTCACTTTGTTCCTAAGGAGCCCTGCAAACTGACAATCAATAAATTCATCCGTTAAGGAGGACTGCCACCCTAAAAATCTCATCGCATAATAAAAAAATATAATTATAAACATTTTAACTACAATTGTTATTTTAAAAAACTAGTTAGAGAGGTCTATAGTCTCATGTGTCTAAAGTTTTTTTTAATAATTTATATCTCACGAGAAATAGCAGAGAAATATCGATAAAAACGAGCAAAAAGAACTATAATGATTTTCAGATACTGATTATTAAAATAACATATTCCAGGGTTGTAAATCTTTCCAAATTCGTTAGTTTTTCAGTAAATTTAGCAAAAATATGAACTCCACAAAAATATCAACCAAATAACTTTTGCTTAATTTTAGCAAACAACAAAATAGTATACATTGAAACATTTCCAATCCATCTAGTCTTCTTCAATTAGTTTACTTTGAAATTAACGAAATATTTTTAATTTAAATCTCTATAGCGATTATTAGACCCTCACAGGAAAATCCTTTTCGAGCATTTTTTACCGAATTTCGAATACAGATTGCGTTGTAAATGTATGTTTGCGTAACCTATTCATATATAATTTAAGGCAAAATCATTTGTTAGAATACTATATTACTCTCACGGAAAGTGTATTTTGTATGTCACTAGCCCTTACAAATGTGCGTACTGCAAAGGCATCCTATAAACACACCCAGCATCACTACATACAAACAGGTTGCCAAAGGTATTGGCGTCCTGCTCGAACTTTCGAATGCTCCAAAGAGTTTCCGATAACCCAACAAATAGATCACAGAGGAATCAATCTCCAACAAAATATATAATATGTAAAATCCAAGAAAGCACAATGAAGACGAGACTACTTTGATAGAACCACTGTCATTTGGGTAGTTATAAGAGAAGAAGCCACGGATAGGTGAGAATCTATATGATATCATTGGCTACTTGTTTGAATTGAGTTGCTTTTCTTAATACCAGAAAACCGATATCCGCTGATACGTTCGGTGTTATAATATCAGTAATAAAATAATAACAATAGGCTATATTTGCAATTACAGACAAATAAAAACTGAACCAAAAAATAAAACAAAGAAAAAACAAAAAATACGGAAAAATAAATCTAACAAAATGATGTACTAATTTTAAAAAATGCTCATTAGTTAATATTACAACAAAGATCTCACCATACTTCAAAAAGATGAATTCTCAGCCAAAAATCCTGAAATGTTGACACCTCATAGGTAAGGTAGAAATTCTTTAATGCAATTCACCTCTTCAAGGAGGCTACCAGATAGGAGAGCTGGACCATGAGTTTAGCCGGCCAAAAATCAAGATGACCCCGTGGCCCAAGCTGCATGACACTATAAAAGCGCCGATGTTGGCTAAAACAAGCGCCAATGATTTGCCAAGCGAAACACAAGCGGAGAGCAATACAACAAAAGCCTATTCTTGCTTGCGTGGAGATACCATTATTACGCCAAGCACAACTTTTGCTTTTTTTTTTGAAAGATTATAATGAAAAAATGAAAAATATAGGATCAAGATATTTTAATCATTTACACGGTACATATTGCCAATATAGTTTCTAAATATTTGCCCTTATAGAGTCTAAGAAAAATGCAAATAACAAAAAAGTGATGACATCAGCTTATTTATTTTCAATCAGAAAAAATCAATATTGAAATTTCGCATTATAGTACTAAAGATTAGCAAATTTGCTAAAAGAATCGTATTTTTATTTTTGTTCAAATGCACGTGGGAGTCACTTAAATTCGATTGCAAAATGTCAGTTTTTCACTGTTTGAGAGAGGTAGGCACATTAAACGTTGGGAGTATTTACTTTACCGCGCCTTTGTTTATATATATTGCTAAACTATTAGGAATTTACGAACTTCTTCGTAACGGCCGTTACTAATAAACACCAGCGAAGCTACTAAAGTAGATAAACGCGTCAGAGTACTTCCTGGCTGAAACGCACCCACATTATCATAGATACGGCTAATTCTCCGCAGCGCTGCTTTACAGCAGCGGCCGCCGCGCAGCGATGATAAAAATGTTAATTTCGCGTCTGTAAAATGTACATAGCGGTTTCGAGCGGGAGGTTTCTCCCCGCCACCTTCGGTGATAAGCCGAGCGATGAGACATGCAAACCACCTAATTGGGCTTCCCGGTGCCATTGGCGTGTTCTTGATAAGCCATAGTCCGCCATTGTTGCAGCTACAAGCCTTGCCGCATGAAGAGGAAGCGTTGTGAAACACAAATAAATAAAATAACATAAAAAACTTTGTATTTGCACGTAAAAATTAAAATACGACAAAGGCAACCTTATTGCCAAGTGACTTTGGGCTTTATTCCCTTTGGTAAAAGTCTGAAAATCCAGCGTTTTGCAATATTTTTAATTGGTAATTATGCGTAAACAAGTTCGCAAGCAAAAACATACATAAGACATATGAAAAAAATATGAAGAAAAGCATCTAAATATACTTTCAAATGTCTTATATGTGCACTAGTTTGCGCAAAATCAATAATTGAAAATCACGCGAACAAGTGAGCATGCAAGCAAAAGAGGAAGCGAATACGGCCAAATATCTTGCAACTAACCAAATCATAGCGAAACATGCACGCTTTATTGAAATAAAGATAAATTAATTGCTGCTGAGAAATAAACAAATAATTTTATATGGAAGTTTATTTAGAATTAAGAATGCACGGGAAAAGAGCATGTAGAAAAGAGAAAGGTAAGAACTGGTTACTTCATAAAAATAGCGCTCTTTGAGGTGAGTCACAAATGATTCTAAAGAAGGCGAGTTTCCTATATTTGCTGAGAGATCGTTCCAGAGTCTTACACCATGGACACAGAAAGAGTATGAGTAGAATTCAGAATTATAGGGAGGAAATTTCAGTAAATTTTCAGTAGCTTACTTATGATTGCACGGGAACTAATGGTTCGAAAAAATAGTGGAAAAAGATAGTGTTGAATGGAAGAGAACACGATAGAGTAGAGCAGGTATATGAATATGTCTCTTTGGCGCATTGACAACCACTTCGAAATCAATTCGATAAATGTCCAGACAAAGAGTGTGGTGTTTTTATAATGCATTATCGCCAAAAGTTTGGCAAATATCTGGCGCCCTGATGTGATCGCAACACTGTACAGGTAAAGCGGTTCTACGCAAGCAACCTTCTTTTGAAAAAGTCGCAAAAGCATTTATAAGATGTGACTATTTAAAAGCGAATGGGCGGGAAAGCGAATGATGCGATGCTAGTTTATTTAAAAGAACTTTCAAATTTTTAAGAACAAATGGCGAAACATTCATTTTCATCCACTGGTTAGTGCCGTTCTAGGGCAAGCAATTTATTAATTTTTCTATAATATTAAACAAAAAGGAAAGTATACAAAACAAATAAATTGGTAGTTTCCAAATTGGTTTAAAGTTATAAACATTCACACACTACTCATAGAACCACACGCCGAACGCATACATATACACACCCACACACGAACACCAATACACAAGCACAATTGTTATATATTTTTCATTAACAAGTACAATTATGTTAAAATTATTTTGGGTTTAAAATGACTTGACTTTGTAAACTAAAATATATAAATATATTATATAACAATGATTTTTAAATTCAAATTTAAAAAATATTTTTGTAAAAAAAATGTTCTTAACAATTTACCATTAAAGTCATGTCAAGTAATACGACCACCGTGAAGTTGCAGCGTCGCTTTGCTGCATGGCTTGTGAGAAATGAAGTGTGACGAGCGGCACGGGGTTGGCGCCTCAGCTTATATTTCATCAGCGCTGCACCTGACGAACCCTTACTATCTACGCGTTCGAGCGATTTTCTGCTGTCCGATTAGAACAACTGATGACGACGCGCGTGACAGGTAGATAAGGGCTAGATTAGTATGTCCTAGCTAAGGTTTTCGTAATCTTAATTTGGTCTCGTTTCGATGATTCTGACCCACACACCTTTTCAGCGCTTTGGTAACTCGCAAACGTTCAAATGATTAAATCGAAGAAAAAAAAAACGATTTTAAACTTTGGAAAATAATAAATATGTTAGGTCGTGAAAAATTCAATGGACAATAATTGAATGATATTTAACGATCTCTTTTAAAACTGGAGATGGCGATCTTTCCTAAAATAATATTATCAAAGTAATTTTTCACCTATTTTATAATGTAACTATAATGTAACTATTATTATATATGCAATTAATAGTAATATTATGGCGTCCATAACATATAGACGAAGTATAAATGTAAATATATAAATATATAAATGTATACATATTTAGATACATGAATAGCGATATAAATATCGTAATATATAGATACACTGAACAAAGGCTCACTGACTGCTGTAAGGCTGTGGCGCCTGATGCGATGTAATCGTTGGCGTGCGATGCTCACGGCGTCACGCTGAGAGTTAAACGCAAGGTAACATGACAAGTTATTTTTTTTCGATTACATCCAATATAAAACTGACGTTTACCGTGGCGGAGGGGGGTGTATTTGATAACGGGCTCCTCAGGCGCACTACAACTACTCGTATTATTTTAATGCTATTATTTCATGGTAAATAGTCTTAGATCAGCTGTTGCATTATATTTAGGGCGGTGACATTTCTCAATGTCCTCTGGCATATAAGTGATTTATATTTTAGTTGTCTCTAAAAATGTTGCGTCAAGGAATCCAATATTTCGTTTTGGAAACTGTTCCGTAGTACAATAAAAATAATAAGCCAATAATATGTAGAAGACACAAATTTTGCAAAAGCATAACCAACTGGCAGGTGACTGATATGCTAGCAAGAATTTTCGTAGGTTTTCTGATAAAAGCTATATTTTCGTCACTAACGGTCTTATACAGAGAGGCTTACTGAAGTTAGTCATCCCATTTTTGCAAAAACTATCCAGAGACCTTTGTATGCTCGACCCTACGGTGCGGGCACGGTAGCGAACGCGGACGCGAAATGTCAAACATATGAAGCGCTCGTTTTCGTTTACGTTCAATCTCAACAGCAGGAGCGGGTAGGTTCCTTCCCTATCCGCTCGTGTCGGCCATGATGCCGCGAATAGCGGGCAGGAGGGTGTAGGAGTGGAGCGCGCCGCTAGCGGCGAAATCAAAGTATGGTCTTGACGCTCGATCGCCTAGAGTAATTGAATACCTTTTGAATAAAGTAATTAATTACTTAATTGTCGATATATAGTGAAATAACAAGTTTTGCTTTCCGTTCCATAATCTTACCCATAAGGGGCATACTATATCAACATCATATTTAGTCTAAATATTAAATCTAAAATATTAAAAACAGACCAATTTACAAGATCTAATAGTAATTCATAAATGATTTGAAAAAAAATCTAAAACACTTGAAAATTTTAAAACAAAAATAAATTAAATTCATAATGAATCTAGACAACAATCGCTCTTCGTCGATCACACCTTGGCTGGGGGAGGCCTCATCGCCGTTGACGCTACAGACGTTGCACTTTATAATATGTAGAGAAGAGAAGTCTATTCTATACAGTTATCACCATAGTGCCGCCAAAATACAGTAATAACAAAATGTTTCTTGTTGTTGCTATTCATTTTCTCGTTAAAGAAGCTGGAAGATTGGATTCTCTCACAACGCTACCGTAAAAATATCGTATGAAACTAAAATTTATTCGCATTGATTACGGTACTGTTTTTTAATAAAAATAAATGTAGCGGTATCGTCCTCGAATTTCTCGTTAAGGAGTCTGCAACGCTTTTTTTATTACGAAGACCCGGGACGAAAAGCAAATGCACAAAAATATCACCCAAACTTTAATGCTCAATAAAAGTTAGATGAATTTACGGGACCTTTCGTCGAAACAGACGAGACGTCGCTCCGCGAGGATGTTAATAAAAACGTAAACTAGATAATTTATTGACACTTAATCAACTCTGTCTTCTACGTATTGATTTTAACCGCTGTAAATTAATTAGCCGTTTAATGGTGAGCCAATAAAGCAGGCGGATTGGGAATAATGGCCGCTTAATTCTCTATGCGGACGCGATCACATTAAATATCGCTCACAAAGTCAACGTTTAAAGTCTCAATAAAGTTTATTGCAAGACCAGTGCACTAAATAAAAGATGATAATTAAATGAATGGGTGTAAGAGAATACTAGAAGCAATTACTAATAAATGATGGTGCAATGAATTTCAACGCTACGCTTAAAAATATGGGCATCTAGGAGTGAGTACTTAGGTCGTCGAGGCGCAACTCGCATCTATGATAGATGGAGGTCTATGTTTAGAACTTGGTCTAGCTAAATGGTACGCCGTTTTTTTATTTCC
>JAOPUG010000376.1:8788149-8805135 GCA_027564375.1 Micropterix facetella | reverse complement strand
ATAAGAAATAATTGTTTTTTTATGCACTTTGAAAATCCAATGGATCCAAATCCACATGGATTTTTTTAAAATTTTCAATATTTTTTTCCATATAGATAAAAGCTTTGATTATATAACTTAAAATCAATGATAAAAGTCAAGAGAACAAAATGGATTTTCCACTTTTTCTTAAAGAGCAGATTTTCGGTTACAAATGCGGCTCAATATGATTTTTTTCAGAAAGAATGCAATTTTTTAGCGCTCATTAAAGCCATCTATGCCGCCATAGAACGAATCTCGATCCGATTAATTACATTTATAAGGGATAATTGGTTTTTTATGTACTTTAACAATTCAATATGGCTGCCAAATGGATTTTTTCAAAACGTTTGATACTTTTTTCATACTTATAGAAAGGTCAGGAGAACAAAATGGCCTTTCAAATTTTCCCGTAGAGTCCCCGGAGGCAGAGAGAAGTCTCGAGAAATAGCAGTTTTTCGATTACGGACACAGGTGAGTCGGCAGAAGACGCCCTTAGTAGTTGTGTAAATGGTCGACTATGATAAGTCGGCCATTTGGCCATTTTAAATTTTATAACCATTGTTTGTTCCTTATGTAATGTTCTTTTTATCACAATAAAGTTATTCTATCTATATAACATGTTATAAAGAAAACAGAGGAAAGAGAGTGAAAAGCCATCCTAATAAACATATGTCAATATCTTGCTTTGTTCAATTCCAGGACATAAAGCCAATGTGGAATGCATATTTTCTATAATAGCATTATAATGGTCAAAAGGGAGACACTCTATCTTAATAGTACATTGGAAGCCATGATTGCAGTTCAGTGTTCATAATTATTAAATATCATGTGTGGAATTTTATAATTGCATTATAAAAGAAAATACAGACTTATAGTATATTTTAAAAGTATGAGTGGTTTAAAAACGACCCTCAAAGATTCATAGTTTTAATCAACATAGTAAAAATGAAAAAAATATTTCTGTAATTTAAATTTCAAAAGTTAACACTGTACCATAAAATAGTTTATTTGTACCTAATGTTTCATCGAGAATAACATTTCAATCTTATGCAGTGATTCAATAGAAGATAGGAGTGGTATAATTTAACCTATTATTTAGGTGACGTATGTAATATTACGTAATATTATATAATATTATGTACAACACGATTTGTTAAGACGACACTTTGTGACCTGTTGCATCTCTCGCATTTTCTTAGCGAAATTCCAGCAAAATAGACACTCATAGCGATGACCTAACATTGTTTGTCCGGTACTTGCCACTTACATAAACCATATTTAATAAATAATTACAACATTTTAAAATTGAACCTTTTGGCTGTGGAATAAAGTTTTTCCTGACATTAAATCTACTAGAACGGTCTAAGAAAAGAAAGAAATGCTGGAAGAGAGCCGGCGTGATGGTCATATTCATTGGTAGGTACTCGTGATCCACTAATTGTTGCATAAGCTGAAGAACTTAATGATAAAAAAGGATATAAAAACAAAATAAAAAAATAACAGAATAATTTATGAATAAATATTATTATGTGCCTTTATTATATCATTATTGCTTGAAAATATTATTTAAAATTATACATTCAATATTAGGTACAAAAGGATGACATATTTCATAGGCACTCTCTTACTGCCGACTATTTGTAATAATATTATTACCAAATTTAATTCTTGAAGACAAAGCTCTGGTATGAATAAAAATTTGACCGATATTAACTCAAATCTGTAATTAATATATAAAATATAAAACATATTTGAATATTTAATAATATACATATATTTGAACAAAATCAAACACAATATGCATCAAGGAAAAGGGAGGGGATGAAGAGGGGACTCTCATTAGTGGTTGGCACCATTGATAAGGCTTCTTTCATATTGATATGTTATATCAAGATATTGTTGTATTTAAATGTTGGGCCAATTTGAAAAAAAAAATTGGAAGTCGTAGGAACAAGGTACATGTTAATGGAGTTTACTACCTACTCCATGGTAAATCTGTGTCGATGCATTATCAAGTACCTTTATCAAAAGAGCAACTATTATAGCAAAAGAGTATCAACCAATGTTGAAATATGTAATATTTGATTAAAATAATATTATAAATAAATTCAATAGGATTATAATATAATATTATAGATAGCCATAAAGAAAGAAATTTTTAAATTTGATTTAAAATGCATATTTTATTGAGAAATGGCCAGCCAGTTAGGCTGCAAAGTATAGCCTACGATGGCGGTGCGCAGCTAGTCTTTTATTATTTTTTACTTGAAGATCGCTGACCGTGGTCAGTGTTGAAAACTCACCACTGCAAAATCCTAGCGTCGCATTACACGCTGTTATCAGATAACGCGCTCAGCCATTATGCTGGCGTACTTTCGTCTATTAATATTGCGGTCGCCGCGATGCGGAGACCGAGTGCCGCTTTTGCCGCAAATAAAACACAGGCACAGCCGGGTTTGTTTCCTGCTTCTGGTACGTCCAGCGAGGCTGCCAACTGGAGGTTGTGAAACTTCAGACTATTTAGCGGTATATACCTATTCTATGTGAATCAGCAGCTAACTTTCCAACGTGGCTCGTTGCGGGATGCTGACAGTATGAGACGGTGCAATGGAATCCACAGTCTCGGGGTTCCAACAATGGTTGGAAGGCAAAGAAAATCAAAAACACTATTTTTCCCACATAACTGCACCATGATTGCTAGTTGAAATCACTAAAATGTGGCAGAGATTCAAATACTCAATAGAGATTACAAAGAAAATAAAAATTCTATCCCACTGAAGAATTATTATTTTTAACTTACCTAAATTTTGGTACAAAAATAATTAAAATTCATATATATACGCGGATGATCACGTTTTTCCTCTCGAAATAGTACTCGTATGCAATGGCTGGAGATTCAGATTCGCAGAAATCTAAACATCATATCCATGTTACTCAATGTGCTCAACAATCCTACCTTACCATCTCGATTTTTTCAGTTAGCTAATATCATCAGTTAATTCAACACAACGTTCAAAAATTGTCAAAAATGTAATCTTCGAAATTTACATATATCGTCGTCTTAGTCAGAATAATATCATTTCCATTCCTAGTCATGAATACGTCATTTTACGATTACTCTTTTTCTGTCCATGCAGCTCAATTATGTAACCAACTCCCTCCAAAAGACATACAATTGCTCTCTGTGTTGAAGTCACTAATTCTAAAAAGTCATTCCTTTGCTCGTTAATAAGGTACATATTCTCCCCTCTCATCGTTTTTCCTTTGTCTGTGAGAGTGTTATTTTATTTCATTTTGTTTTTAATGGCTTATGTTATATCGTAATGTATTTAATTACTAGTTACATAGGGGCCATCCATATATTAAGTAACCCATTTTAGGGGAGAGGCGGGAGTGACATTTTGTTACGATTTATTTCTGTGGATAGGAAAAGAATATGTTGATGAGTTACGTAACTCAATTGAAACCAGAAAAAAATATAAAAACATAGGAAATCATCCCTAAAATTATGAAAGTACAGTTCTGCCTGGCGTACGGGTCTGGTTAATATAACTTTCTTTCGGTGGATGGAGATTATGGTATAAAAATGTGAGCGAGTTGTGAACCGTGAGTCACTCAATGGCCGAATCGCAGACGTAGAAGGCATCAAAGTGATACCACGAATGGGTCAATTCCTCAGTAATTCCCCTAATAGTCTGCATGCAATTTTGGGTAACCAATAATTATTAGGAAGATGACTTCAAAACAAAACATGGCAGGGGGAAAACCCAAGGGTTTCTCAAACGTAGGCCCGTATGATTACATTCTGACTTCTCGTTATTTTTGTCTAAACAGATGGATCGACCCCAGGCGATATGTACCTCATTTTACGCGTCTCATCATTACCAAAAACTTTTATTTTTACTATTTCTACCGTAAATCCTATTTTAAGTAGTGAAATTGTAAAAAAGTTTTCCCAGACAGGGTAAGGGCGGTCAAGAATGTCTTAAAATGTGTTACGTAATATATGCGGCCTTATAGTGATATCTCGTAATTCAGTGCAGCTAAACTGTTCGGAAACTCTCAAATTAACACTATGGTTGTCTGTAAGGGATTACCTTAGGATGATAATCCCGCCTTTCATCAAATGCTTATTTTGTTGAATAAAGAGTTATATTATTATTATTATTATGTATAACTGGCTTTATAGCAACGGTTTATAAATTGCCTTCCGAGATATTGTCACACGTATGACCGGTCTTATCCCACCTCAAGCGATGACGTCACAGTGCATGACCCGCCTGACGGTCGCTCATATAAATCGGATAATTTTGTTTAAATCTATACCTACTCTTCAGTTACTTCCTTAAGTTAATTTGAATAAATTGGATTACATTTTACCTTTTTTTTTAAATTTTATAGCAGTTGATGAATGTGGAAAATATGAGAGAGGCGAGAGAGACAGAAATTCGTTCCATGCGCTTCGATTCCAAATTAAGATTAGTGACACAATATCGATTAATTTATTTTTTCTTCATCATTGGTTAGCATGAAAAATTGGTTTGAAAATCTTATTTTAATTTACGCCTTCCTTACAGGAAAAGCAGTGTTCATGTTTAAATTTCGGATATTGTTTTTTTTTTTAATATAAATACGGGTTGGCCGTTGGTTAGACAGTAGTATCGTTGATTATGTAATGGAGAACAGCCATATCAGCGATATTATGCCGATATTCGAGGGAGGCAATTTGAAAATAGCACTAATGCATTATAAATTGTAAAAGTTGGCAACTCCAAATACCGCTTTTCCGCTTTATTTATATTATTGTCTAAAGAGATGTGATCGCTGCTCCAGCTTACCGTTTTTGCCGCGAAACAAATTATTGCCCGGATTATTTTCAATGAAGCACCGGCTCAAGTCGGTGCCTTTCATGTTATCTTTAGTAATCATAGATACGTCTAGCATGTCAATTAGATAAGTGGAGATTTCTTTAAAAATATAGGTATTGAATTAATCATATGGGCCGAAGTTTAGTAAACCTTTGGCTTTTCCCCTGCCAAGTTTGTATATTTTGATGATATGTTGCAGAGGTGGTATTATTTTACAGCTTATCAGTTTTCGTCAGTTCTTTCCTCATTCATTTTTTTAGGCATAGTCCGGTATATGTTTATTGCTACAGGAGTTTAAAGGAGGTGAGAAGAAAGGAAAGCAAATTTCAAAACAAAGAATACAATAACTTACCTATATTGGAATCTATACATTTCGAGATATGGCCGCATACAGAAATTGAATGTCTGCTATGAATCTGATTACAATAGAATTTCACCTGAGTATACGCTGATTTGCCTTAAAGATCTGAAATTGACGAATATAAGTATTAACGTCGTTGCTGCAGATAATATTTTTAAAAGCATTAATCTTAATCTTGTCTTAAAGAAGAGGGATGAAAGTTTATGATAATACTGCTCTAGTATTGTGGCGGCCAGGGCTAGCGAACTGAGGACGCTTAAAGTCAACCCATGATTTTCGACTTTCATGATTCGATATGTGTCCATAAACGGGTCATATCTCAGGGAATAATTATCATATTTGAATAAACTAAGCGTTATTTTGAAGAGGAGTATATGTGTTATAACTTATCTTGGGCTACAAATGTGTGTCTTAAAAACCAAAAAGATGCAAGGCTGTCAATTTGGAAAAAAAATATCCTGATTTTATTAAAATGTCGACATACGAGTATATGAGGGCAAAGTAGAACTAGAATTACAAAAAATGAGCACAAATGCGTAGAACACAAAATTCCAAAGATAATGATATCGAAATCGCCGGACCGTACCCAAAACCAACGCGAATATAGGCAACGTTAGGCGGCGGTGAGCAGCTCGGGCGGCAAAGCTCGGCAAGCTCGGGCGGCAAAGCAAGGAAGTGAGTAGAGAGGTACGTAAAGACAAACGCCTATGTTTGCCGTTACGCGATCTCGGGGTTGTCGAATTTCTCAAACGTTCAATATTTGCGTCCATCGATAAGATGTGAACTTGCCTGCGATTGGCGGTATGGCGGCTATATGACGGACTTCAGATGACTTCAGGGACGGATGACCGTCTATGGTACAATGTCTAGTAATCGTATTACGATTTGTGGTAGCCCTAGGACTCGTGACGTCGCTCGCTACGTTTTCACTTTTGTTCTAAGAGAAGCTACTGTCTGCACAGTATACAGAGAGAACAGTAAGCGCACTCTCGGGTGGCAAGGCCCGGCGGGGATAGGGTGTAAGAGAAGTGAGCATAGAGTTAACGCATGTGTTTGTCGTTACAAGACTTGGGGTTGTTGGAAGTGTATCCGTGCCTGCGGTGAGTTTTTTTTCTGTGGATGTGGCGGCCATATGACGAATACTTGAAACTTCTCATTCTGATTATTTCGTTCAAAGGCACGGATGACGCCTACGGTACAATTGTTTAATAATCGTATTACGATTTGTGGTAGCCCTTACGACTTGTGACGTCGCTCGCTTCCTTTTCAATTTTGTTCTAAGAGAAGCTACTGTCTGTATAATGTACTATATGTATACTGTAACGTAAATACCTTGGACAACTCAAGGCGGCATCTGACGAGTCTGGGTATGGATGTGGATTTTGCTGCTGATGTGATGGTGAGTGCAATATACGAGTACTATATACGATTGATGTTTTTACGAAAATAACTGCAGCGGTGCACACTGCCTGTATACTTTTTAATATTAGGATTATTTCTTAGTTTATATATTTTTCCTAATTTATTACTGTGGATATTTCACAATAAAACGAAATAAAATAGTAACGAACTTAAAAAGCGCATTACAGTGTTAATTCGTTTAATGAGTTGTCTGACAGGCATCTAGGTAAAGAGAGACTAATATTAGACTATTTGGCTTGGCTTCTATATAATTATATAGTACTTATTAGGATTATTCCATAGTTATTATATTTTTCCTAATTTTTTACTGTGGATAGTTCACAATAAATCGAACTAAAGTAGTAACGAGCATAAAAAGTGTTACAGTGTTAATTCGTTTAATGAGTCATCTGACGGGAATCTCGGTGAAGAGAGACTAATAGGAGACTAATTGGCTTGGCTAACAATTGATAGAACTGAGAAGATATTAAATTAGTGCTCCGCTAATAAGGCTTGTTCAGAGATGTGGTAGCTGAATGATCGTGGTAAATATTAAAACCGCATTAAAATACGGTCGAATGAATGCGGGGTACTGTTATTTTGCGTGGCCTAACGACGATCTGCGCCGAAGATTGCAATTGTTACGGGTAATACGAGTTCTAAGGCGAGAAATATTGTAGTGGCCGGTGCGATTACAGGACTAAACGAATGAGAAGAACCTAACAATCGACGGAGTATTTTTAGACTAATATAATAAGTGTTGTTAATTATTATATTATTCTAAAAAGTAATTATATACATTTAACTAGGTACATAATATTTATCTTTCATAATCTCGAGGACAACCATATATTTAAAATATAAGAATTGCAGTGTAACTTTTCATTTGCCTAATTTGTGGAATGAGGAGATATTAGTTACAGCTTCAGCGGAACCACCATAGCCAATGATTCTATAGGTGATCATTGAATTATAAAGCGTATAGCGAATAATACATATATATATATAGTTGCATATTGATAAATACACATTACAATTTACAGAATACAAATAATTACACAAAACATATAGAAACATTTTTGATTTATTTGATGTAATCTTGACTAGAGAGAAAATCATCGAGGGAAGAAAATACTTTAATATTAAGAAACATTTTAGATACTTCTTGAATATAGAGGTTTAGAGTTGCTTAGGCAGTTAAATCATATAATAATATTGCGATAACCTACGCAAGAATTTCCGCACTCATTAAGGAATCCGGAAAAGACATGCCTGGTTTGGTTAAACCCACAACTTATTTCAGAATCCCTACCTTTTAACTTAAAATAAACTAAGAATTTAAACGTTTTCAAGAAATCCTTTGTACACTGGGACTTGGAAAATGGAATGGAAATACCAAAAAAACTGTCGAATAAATTATAATTATTCTTTGATAAAATATGAGATAATATCATCTATAAAGTAAACCAAAGTAAACACACGCACACACACCCTCTGGACACCCTTCCCGCTTATTGACAAATTATGATGTACATATTATTATACTAATACAATATTTATTTATATTTTATGCATAACATTTAAATATTTTATTCAAATATTTACGCTAATTTTAAGATATATTTATATCCCACTATTTAATATAGCTATATAGTAATAATTGCTGCATTCTTAAATCATTTTTTATTTATTTCAAATCATATTGGATAATTTATATATACGAAGTGAACTTCGAGATGCTCGAAATTTAAAAATGGTATGGCAGCTCCCTGATTTGGTTTATGGACGGTCCTCAAAATCTAATCAGCGTCTTCCCATTGATGAATAAAAGAGATTACCGGGAAAAAATTCGCCAAGCAGACACATACAGACAAACAGAGATATTTTTCTTCATTTTTCTGATTCTAAAACGAGGAGAAATTTGATTTTGAGCCAAATCTATTTTTGTTTTGTTTTAGGTAAATGCAAGACTCTTCGCGCAAGCCTTGTGTGAGGGTCGGGCTGGCGCTAGTGTAATTGAATTGAATTGGATTGACGGTGGTTGTCCTTACCTCTTTTATACTAAATGCGAGTATGTACATAGTTGTTAGATAATTCAGGGCCAGATGATGGACCTATTGAGGTTTTTCAAGAAATCGCTATTATGCCACTTGAATCATAAAAGTACTGCTATATACAAATATGGATGTATATTGGTTTTCTATTAAAAAAGCAATTTCATATCTCCTAGGCTCTCTCTCAAATAAACGAACTGTAAGGTCGGTTCCAACGTTGTTAAGCGAAATATATTATGGTAGGCCACTACCGCACTACACAGAGCAGAGATAATCAAGGGGCTTTTGTAAAGTACATTCATAATTCGATATTAGGAGGTCGTGAAGCTTATCGTCGCATTACAACCGGTCATTGTGGGAACGTGGTCGCCGTTAGCTCTTTTCATAGAATTCTGGCCATGATGAAACCATAACGCTTTTGAAACATAGGAGTTACATGAAATGTGGGATTTATCACATGACATCCTTATTATTCCGACCAAAAACCAATCAATTGTGACTGGCAGACAAAAAAAGTTGGCGTCAATTGATCTGTCTTCTTTGCCTTCGGTTCAAATCGACAACAACGTTATGAGCATTCAAGAGTTGTAATAAACTGGGCTTACTCATCGACCAACCTCTTTCATAGCAGGCACAATTTTATGTATAGCAGATCAAAGACTTCTACTACCCATACTGCACCATCCTGATGTGGCATACCTTTATGCGTAGTAATCCTCGACAAGCTAGAGCGACTCGTTTGTTTAACTTACGGAAGTACGTAGGCCATACTGAATGTTCCTAGAAATAGCCACTTGACTTAAAGATATTAAAAAAGTAATTCCTATTTTTGAAAATGAAACTCTTTGGCTGTAGATTAAGAATACACTTTATGTGTTACGCCTGTAATTTCTTTTTTCTTTTTGACGAACAATTGCGTGTTGACCTAACGATGGATTTAAGTCGAGAAAAATTCAATGTATGATTTTATACGACTTTCGCTGTGCTTTAAGTCAACATGAAAGTTGCGAAAGACTTCGAATAGCATTTGGTGATGAAGCCCTATCTCCTAGCTCTGTGTACTTCTGGTATAATGAATTCAAAAGTGGACGTATTCATGACCAAGACGATTCACGCGAAGGCTGGCCGGCGTCAATGGTAAAATTGATGCTGTACGACAACTAATTCAATCGGATAAAATAATTACATGTCAGCAAATTCGTACAACATTGAACATTGGCATGAGCCTAGTGCAAAAATGTTTTTCACGTACAACCGTACAGTACGGCGGATGCGTCATCAGTTCAACGTTTGCGGTCTTCATAAACGGCGTACTGTACGGCGGATGCGTCATCAGTTCAGGTTTGCGGTCTTCATATACGCCGTTATCATCGTAGTTGAATAACAGTTCGGACTTTGCGTCCTGCGATTTCTTTTTGTTTCCAAAATTTTAAAATGAACTTTGAGGTATACGGTTCACGACCACAGACGCGGTGGTGATAGCATTCCGAGAAGCCATGGAGGACACCTCTAAAGAAGACTGGGCCAACTGCTTTTCCCAATGGTTTCAAAGTATGAAAAAGTGTATAAATTGTCAGGGAAGAACAAGAGTAAATACCTAAAATGTAAACATTATTTTTTACTTTATCAGAATACGGTAGATACTCCAAGAGATAGTTCAGAAAAATTTGTATTTTAATTAGTACAATGAATCTTTATCAGTTAAGTAACCATCTAATTTATAATATCCTTTTTTGCAAAGGATATTTTCAATACGAGACATAAATTATTCAATATATCTAACGCGACACAATTATCTAACGACTATAGGAGCTATATTATTTATTTAGCCTGTGACACGGTCTGTTGCTTTTTCTACTCGGCAAAACGAAACAGGGAGAGAGAAACAACACTCATCAGCAACTAAACTTAGAGCCAAAATACTCGTGACGAAATGGCACTCGCTTAAAAGTGTTCATTAATTTTATTACATTGTTACGTTCTCGAATTTAATAATCATTATGATAGGTTAGATATTACTTCAATAAGAGCAAAAAAACAGTAATATGTTACGTGTGTGCCTTATAACAATCCTTTCTCTACTTCCTGGCCAAGGGTCTCTTTCATCCTGGACTCTTCGAAAGAGAAAGCACTCGCTGGTATATCATGGACTCGTTGGATAGAGTTTCGTCGATATCCCGCTAGCGGTTGTTCATAATCTCGCAAACAATACAAGCTAGTACGCCTGAATACTGTACCATTAAAGCTATTAACGGGGTATGTTGCCATCGAGATCTACGAATATTAATTCAATACCGAGTAATTCAAACATTTCCGCATGTTGATATTGTCTATTGCGGAAATATTACGTTGATAATTTATGATTCAAATTAGAAACGAAGCGATGTCATAATAATAGAAGAGATAAAATAACAAAATCCGTACGAATGCATAAGCCAATAAAAGGAGGCTTTGACAACATGTATTAGGAGATAATTTAGAAATCCAAAATTTCTAAGAATCAAAACTAGACATCTATTTGAAATGTAAATCCTTCATTGGCTGCCGACTCGGGAGAAAAGAGATATGAGAGTTCTTTGTCTGCTTTTCAGGATCTCTAGGGCGTCGCTCCCGATTATCTTGCAGGCAGATTTACTGCACTTCGGCTCATGGACGCCTTCTGAGATCTGAAGATAACCAGCTATTCTTTATCCCTGGTTACAGCAGTGACTTCTACTCATTCTATAAAACTGTACATGCAGCTCATAATGCCATGGTTGGATCATAATGGTGCCGTGGAGTCTGGGTTATGATGGCCGTTGTGTTCGTGGTCGGCCCAGCTCGCGGAGCAGCTCCTATCCAGGGGCCTCCCCGGAGAGAGACCAACCCGGTGAACTCGAATCTGGGGACGGAAACTGGAGCTGACCTGGACAGCTGGCGCACGGGGTGGGCAAACCGGCCGTCCTGTCACTTACTAATACTTGGAGGAGTTTAGAAGTGTATGCTTCTTAAGAAAGCGGGGGTAAGTAGGTACCTCTAGCTGTTTATCCATAGAAATAATAGTGTGGGCCACCCGATCTCGGGTGAGAGTTGCCGAGTAATGGCCGCCCCGTATCCGCCATATTCCAGTCAGGAATGCCACTCTCAGACGTAGAGGACCGCGCAAGCGACCTCGAATCTGTAACCAGACGGGTGGTCGGAAGAATCTGACTAATTCTGGGAGTCAGAGGGTGAGGCTGCCCGCAGGGTGATAATTCACTGTGCCTCGCCGTAAAGCGTTGGACTCTGACGGGCAGTGGTGGAGCTTGGTACGTAGATTTGTATATGTCTCTAAGTCTCTGCGCTTCGCCTCGGGGTGATAAAACGATACATTTCATTAAAACACTCCGAGGTGGACGGGTTCGCCCGTTGCAGGTGACATATAATTAATCTGTTAAAAACGTTCAGGGTGAAAAATAGCCAATCTGCGAAGACATCTTAAATACCAAAACGATCCACCGGGTAGTGTTTTAAAATCCCATATGTGTCATCCAAAGAACATTTTATATTTCCCGCGACTCTGCAGCGGACGACAACTAACAGCTTCATTTTAACCTGGACAATAGCGGTTGTAACGTTGTATAACTATCTCAGGTGCTAAAACCTTCAAACTGTTAAATTCGTTGTCCTTTTATTTATAATATCAAACAACTACATAGTCTTCGATTCGCAAGCCAAGCTCGTGAGGTGGAATTAAAATTTTCAGTTTAACAAAGTGGTTTCAAAATAATACGTCCTCTATTGTGAGCAAGGGGACAATCTGACAATTATTATCATACGTGCGATCATAATAGATTTGGGTCGGGATTTAATAAAAGGGTCTTATACAAGGACTCTAATTGTGGGAGTTTTAATGAAAATAATTTCAATGAATTTGAAATACGAGTGTAATAACGTCACCATAAATTATACATTCTCGACAGATTTAAAATAAAAAATTGTGGTGGCTATGAACCGTAGTGTTTTACGTGGAAAGGTCACGATCTCCGATTTCTTTACGGTAATTTAGTCGAAGAAATACGAGTCTTTTGTTTTAATACAATTTATTTTTTATTATTCGCTTGTGCAAATCGAATTTACCTCCGCCGCTAATCTCTCTCGATCGCTCAATACTGCACTTTGGAGGTTTTTGAGTTCCTTTTGAGCCGCCCATTCTTCTGATTGTCATTTCCTACTATTCCGACCTTATTTTAGTTTTGGATATGTCGATATTATTGTAAAATTCAGCTATTCTACCATATGATGTAGCGGCACCGTGTTATTCGCTGAACTTTTAAAATAACCTACGTTGCTATTTGCTACGACCAAAATGGTATAATGTACTCGTACCTCAAATGCGTTATCGGTCCGCCGGTATTTTAGATAAAACGAGAATGAGACGGCGCTCTACTCGCTCGTCATAGGAAAGAAAGATATAGCATTCCGTTTCAAGCTGTCAAACTCCCGGATATCGCATCGCTCTCAGCTAATACGAAAAATCATGAAAATTAATTGGATTCGATTTAAAGGTATTTGATTTAATGACCAAAATGTTCACCAACAATTAATATTTCGAGAGAACAATTTTACGTTCCTCGCATGATCCGGGAAGCCATTAAAATAAGAAGAACCCCGTACTTCAATAGAGACAACGATTTCAAACTCCCTACTACATGGAACTCTCTTCTAAAAATGTTCTCAATGCCCATCGCCGAGCGCAAGAACGTAACGCAAAATACAGTGAGTGTTGTGTGCACGGCAGATTTTCGAAATTCGCGCGCGCTGAATCCGACCCCCCCCCCCCCACAAGCGTTGCAATCTGCGCAGTAACAGCAGCAGTTTGCCGCCTACCCGTAGAAAAACGGATGACAATTGACGGCATTTGCAACATCGCCGAAACGTCGAGTGCTATAAACGTCACGCGGTAAATTCAATTTATCCTATTTATTTATAATTTCGAGAGAAAGTAGATTTTTAACGTATGACAGCGATGCGATGACATTTCATGTGTTCATGCCTGTGTTCAGTACAATACGATTCCAAGGCACTAATGATTTCCACTATGGGAAGCGACCGTCTGGACCAATCAGGTTGTTTTATTAAGTAGCGATCCGTCCACTGAACGCAGACTTCCTTCACCAGGATCGATTCTGTGCCTGTTATATTTTGACCGTTGCCTATCCTTACATCATACGGATTTCGGTACATAACCATAACGAATAGCCGATAGCTAATAGCTACAACGACATCATAGGGCAGTTTATCTATTATTAGCTCGTTCGCAAGATGCTGCAAGGCATGCGTACCCCTATATTTCCGTCCATCATATTTTCGCCCACGATACCCAAAGATTACGTCAGTCGCCACAAAAATCTAATTAGCAAGAATCTTAGACTTATAAGCTACTTGGATCTTTTTGTTGCTATGGTTGACATCAACACTCAATAGGTATTACTTCATGAAACTCGGGAAATTTTAGTTACTTACATCGAAAATTTTGACATGGCTACAAAACCTATTTTGTATGAAACTGAATTAAGAGACGTTTTGACTTCAAAAAAATGGAAGAATAATCGAGAACTGGAATAATGGCCTGTTTCGTCGTGGGAAGTGACTAGCGATCCATCATAATGCCGACGATATCGTATTAGTGTTCTACAGATATCAGTAGACGACATGACAGTGCAGTTGGTAGATGGCAATGCAATGGGCGAACCCGTCAATACAGGAAGTTATAACTGTATATTTTTCTCCCGTTTGTTAAGACGCAAAGACTTACGGACGAAACAATCCACAAATGTAACTACGCCACATAGCCCGTAACAGCCCAACGCCTTACAGCGAGGCACTGGGAAGTGCCACTCAGTTCGGCGGTCCTCACTCCCTTACTACCTGATTTGGATGGATTACTCCATCCTCCCGTCTGGTCACGGGTTCGACGTCGCTTGCGCGGCTTCTAATTGATGTGAGCTGCAATTCGTCACTCGAATTTATCGCATATCCGAGGCGCCATTTGCCCGTCAACCTCACTCGGGATCAGGCGACCACCGGATCGTTTCTAAGGGTAGTTAATATCTGGCCAAATCTGCCCCCACTGTCGCAGGAAGCATACGTTCCCAGACTCCTCTGGTTATTCACCGATTGAGCAGCATTACCAGGAAGCCTGCCATTGCAAGAACAGGCCAGGTGCACCCGAGGTGTCCCCCTAGAACCCTCTTCGAAGAGGCTCCCAGACAGACGTTGAACGGTGAACTGGACCGGCCAAATATAACATAAACCCGGCCATCATTCCCAATATGCATGGAACCGTTCAAACCCGATATGATAGTGCAATTAAAGTTAACCCTTAACATGTAAAGTCAGTGTACCGGACCCAGGGATTTAACTTTAAGCCTGACAACGCCGCGGTAGCTGCCGCCATACTCCTGGTAACCCTAGTATGTTTTAACAATGTCCCGCTACATTGCATCAGTTCGCGTGTAAATTATTTAAGTATAGCAATTTCTAAATATCTTGCCGATCTGACAACCGATATAGCTTGTAGTTTTTGGCATAGAACGGGCCATATAGTCTGATGCATGCTGTACTTTTGTTTGTTTGTTTTTCCGTATGTCCGAAAACCTGCAGTGGTCTGTTTTAAACAAATGCAGTATGCAACCTCCCTGGGTGACCATAAGTACAACCAGGTGGCAGCAAATTCGATCCGAGTCCCGCAGGTACTGTTGCAGGTGCATTCTGGTTTACTTGGCCTGGAGGAGGATCTGGCAAATAGGTAAAGCAAGCATAGCGTATATGGGTATTACGGTGACGAGCAAAACTGCTGGAATACGTTTTAAGATATGTCAGGGGTTACCAATCACGGGACAGGCCGAAGTTGCCGATGTATATCGCTACTTTTCCTGATATTGTTTTAATGTTTTCTAATATTGTTATAATATCATGATAAATCTACAAAAGTTGCTTTTCCCCGATCATCCCTTCCTACCAAGAGCTCTCATTGATATCCCTCTTACTAGCGACAATCACAAGCAACCATCACAAAAAGTTCAATCCTTAAATGATAATGACGCCTTTGATGTATCTTCATCGTCTGCTGCTCTAACTTCCACGTCTTAGCCATGTCCCTGGCTCTAGTGAAAGCATTTTTATGAATTATCTCCATTGCAAGTAGCGAACGTCACAATAATATATATAAATGTCAATGTGTATTAACCGCTAGTCCTGTTATGCAAGAGTTAAAAGCAAAAGAAACTGAAAAGAAAGAAAAGGAAATAAGAAAAAGTGATAGAGGTCGCATTAAGAAACGCTTGTTGTTTGATTCTGATGACGACGAGCAGGAAACATTTACCAATAGGGACGATGATGAGGACAACTATCCATGTCTGTATTGCAATGAAACTTTTAGACGATCCAAGTCGCGAAAAGCTTGGATAAGGTGGTAAGAATGCCATAAATGGGCACATGCAGTGTGTGCGGGTGTGTCGAGAAAAAATAAAATTTTAGTTGCAAACTGTGCTCTGCTTAATTATAGGAATTATGTATTAGAATTAATATTATTATAACATTAGGATTCAATAAAATTAGTTTTACTTTGAAATTTCATTCTTTTATTAAATTTTAATTTTTTTCAATATTATGACTATGACGTACCGGTATGCCATTATGCCTATATGACAAATCGGATATGTCATTATGCCTTACACGGGTAGGGCATAATGACACTTTAAGGATCCTTGGAATTATTTTTTTTTATTTATTATTAAGATGTTGTGTAAATTTAAACTGTATGCATTTTGATTGACAGATAACATAGTCTTTGCAATATAAACTAAAATAGCTAAAAATATAAACGATAACAAGCGTGTTCACGAAATTACAAAAAGTATGTCATTATGCCTAACCCTCTCCTATATGCGGCCATCTGGCCTAAGCTGCACGGCACCATTAGGCCTCCTCCAGAAGGAACAGTCATTGTGGCTATATATTCCCTTTTTTGGTTTAAAACAACTATAATCCCTAAAATTTGGCCAGCATCGTCAAGCGTCTCACCGTCTTTTTCAGCCCTGCAATGGCCTTATGCATAAGATACTAATTTAAATAGGTATTCAATATTGATAGTGAACGACAATTATTTTTTTCCTTTTGTTTCTCTAATTTATTTATGACAGAGTAATATGTATAATAGCTAATTGCCAAATAAATCAATATAATTTAAAAAGAATTAATTATTTTATTTTTTGACTGAATTTTATGTTTAAATTCAGTAATACGAAAAAAATATTTT
>JAOPUG010000376.1:8763519-8774043 GCA_027564375.1 Micropterix facetella | reverse complement strand
TATTTGTATAATAATTAATCGCCGTTATTTTATAAAATTATTATACCATATTAACATTTCACCGCTTCAATATCACTGCTACTATCCTCTTCTTCATTTAATTTAATTTAATTTCATTTCTTTATTTAATTTTTAAAAAATACATTTATTTAAATAACTAGGCCATCTTAACTAGTCCTCGCTTGTACTAAGGTAGGCTTAATGGATATTGATGTAAATTAATCTGATGAGAGTTCCGATCCGTTGCCGTGGGATGTTATGTCTGTATCCCTTATTGTGGGAGTATCTTCTGTACAATACTCCCCTGCATTTATCGTTGAAGAAAACTGCATGCAATTGGTGCAACGTCCGATTCAGTTGCTCCCTAGCGAACTAAAGTCGTGTTTCGCGATACGCTGCAGTTAACCTATCACTTGTCTATGAATACTGAGGTTTGCGTTACGCAGTATCTTCTCTTACTCCACTCGATGCAAGGATATGCCGTTGTCACCATGAAGCGGTCAACCCGATCTGAAGTGGACCTTGTTTTGTCCGAACCCAGTCTTCGATCAAATACCCCAGTCTAGATATATCCGTGGTAAACTTGATCGACCGACGACTGGCTCATGTGAAGAGTAGCAGCCACATAACGCTGACTGTGCCCATTCTGCAGAAATCTCACACAGTTTGAGCAACTTCCTCCTGCGTAGTACATATCCATTTCATGGGAGTCGTGATTCCAGCATCTCCGAAGAAGATATTATAAGCTAGTGTTCGAATATTCAATGATGAAAGTTTCCAGGTTACGCGCTTTGGATAGCATTTAATCGAACGTCGAACACCTCTATAAATGCGCTTTTTACCTCGTTATCTCTATAATTTATAAATTATTTATTGAATTAGAAAATTAATTTAACATTACGATTACCTAGATTTTTTTCAGAACTAAGTAATTTATTGTCTATCAAATCACATTCAAATCAAGGTAATTCGATTTTTTTGCATCGAGTATGGTTAAATACAAGCCATTTAAGCATTTTTGTCACAGCAATTATCTAACTCTGTTGCAAAGTGATTGCTCGATCAACTAATATCATTTTTATTCCAATCAAGTATTTATCTGATTTAACCTGACTTTGCTTGTCCGAAGGCGCTAATTTGAGCCGATTTATAGTAGGTATACAATATTAGTGAAGACTCATTTTCCTCTCAAATTTCTGCAAGGAGGATCGGTCCTCTTTTCAATGTTATGAGTACTTATTTAAGGCAGTATGTCCTGTCATTAGTCTTTGAACTGTTTTTATTTGAAGTTTGCCCAGTTTAAGCAGTGCTTCAGAATTTCCAGTTCTCTTTGTGGTTACTTTCTGGTAGCAAGGTTTAGAGGACAGGATTATATACCTATGGCTGGTTCTGCGCCTACGAAGGGTTTTAAGGTCCCTACTCTAGCCAGGGCATTTACGTCCTCATTTCCCTATATATTACGGTATCCAGTAACATAGTATTCTACCTTTAATAGGGATGACATCAAAATATTATTCCATCATAATATAAGTTAAAAGTATACATCGCCTACTCCAGTTAACTGGCATAATATAAAAAAATGAGTGAGATTAGCAATTCGGTACAGCGATGACCTGGTGACAAATGCCGCAGTGGGTCCTGTTCTAAGTTAAATATGGTTAATATCATAATATATTATTCCGCGATAATGTCAGCTAAAAGCATACACCGTCTAGGTCCGTTAATTGGAACATTATGACGGACGAGAGAGAGTAGCAATTCGGTACAGCAACAACATGGTTACAACGTCTGCATTGTGTCTTGTTCTAGGTTCAGTAAGCATGACAACATAAGATTATTCCGTGATAAAGTTAGTTAAAAGCACACATCGCCTACGCCCATTAACTGGTACAGTATAAAAGACGAGAGAGAGTAGCAATTAGGTACAGTGATGACCTGGTGACACTGGAGAGGTGTCAATGCTACGGACGAACCCGCAACCCCAGGAAGTTATAAAGACACCTGGTCGTCCTTTATCCCGTGAGATAAACGCATGGACTTTGAGGATGAATACAATCCATAAGTAAAACTATGCCAACAGCCCATAAAGTCCGACGCCTTATCGCGAGGTAGTAAGAAGTGTCACCCAGCGGGCTATCCTCCCGCCCTTACTACCAGATTTAGGCGTTTCCTCCTCCAGTCTGGTCACAGATTCAAGGTCGCTTGCGCGATCTCTACCTGATGTTGGCGGTAATTCGTAATTATAATTTATTACGGCTCCGAGGCGTCCTTTGCCAGTCAAGTTCACTTGTGATCAGATAACCAACAGATTGTTTCTAAGTATAGGTGATATCAGGTCAACATCTACCCCAGCAATCTTAGGAAACGTTCGTTTCTAGACTGCCTCGGCTATTCGTCGATTAAGCAGCAGATCCGCACGAGGTTTTCCCCCGGATCCGCACTTTCGATCCCAACTGTGACAGCTGCAGGTAGTGTTCACAGAGGTCGAGAAGTCCCTTTTCGAGGAGGCTAACGAATGAGAGCTGAACTGTGAGTTGAAACAACCCAAGAACACACAAAGGATGCATCAGGCCCACACTCCACGGAACCTTTAGGAACATGTGATAATATCAATGACCTGGTGGTAATAGCCGCAGTGTATCTGGTTCTAAGTTCAATAAAGTCGATATCTAAAGATTATTCCGCGTTAATGTCGGCTAAAAGCATACATCGATATCGTCCGTCAACTGGCATAGTATCAAAGAAGAGAGTAGCGATTCGGTAGCCTAGGTGCAATAGGTATAACATAAAAAGATTATTCCGTGATAATGTCAGCTAAAAGCATTTATTTCAAAGGTCCGGTAAATGGCATTGTATAAAAGATGCGACAGAGTAGCAATTTGGTACAGCGATGACCTGGTGACAAAGGCCGCAGTGTGTCCGCCCCACCGGTGGTGGGCACAAAAAGAGGCGCAGAACCGCCCACCGCGGGGCAGCGAGCTTTTTAAAGTAATCATTCCTCATGCTAGCGGTCGTAATAAATTATCTGTATGATTTACGTCAGACAATTAAATATACACACGTGAAACAAGACACAAGATAATGCGCTGCTCGCCAGTCCCGGCGAAATATCACCGCGCGGACGAGCGTCAATCGCGGCTGTAAATTTTAAATATTGTACATAAAGTTTGTAATATTCGTTACATGCCCTCTCTCCAAGAGAGGGAAGGGGCCGGGCCTCGTATGCTGGATCATTATTTAATACGAATGCAGGTCGAATAACTGGGTAAACTCCTTTTATGGCAATGTGGTCGTAACAATGTGTGTCGATAAAAAAAGAATTTGAGCTTTTAAACGGGTTTCTGGTAGATGTTTACGATCATAGAGCATCAATGAAATTTCATAAATTTCTTCCAAAAGCATTCGAAGCCTTTTCGAGATTACTACAGAAAATCTCCTTTAGCTCAACTACAATATTCTCCAATGTTTTTCAATTCTACCAGAAACTTGACTAGGTATTTTCAATGAACTTGCAGGTTAAATCCAAATATTGCAAGATGCAGACCAACAAACCAAAATAATACACATAAGAACAAAGCCAAATCTAGAATCAAGTATTATTTGTATAATAGGATAAAACGAATTTACCGCGTAAAGTTTGTAACATCCGAGGTTTCGGCGATGTTGTAACCGCCGTTGTCCAGGGTAGACTAAAGTGCCGTCAATCGTCATCCGTTGTTCTGCGAGTAGGTTACTACGTAACGCTATATACTGTATAAAATCGAATGCAGCTGTGGCTTAGCTTACGTTGGACAAACGAAACGGCCCATAGCTATTGAAATGATGAAATACTTCAAAGCTGTTGAAAACGTTCAGCAAGAAAAATCGGCGATCTGCGAACACATATTGGATAGCGGACCTAACCACTGGGTGCCGTTTCAAAATCCCATCGTGCTATCCAAAGAACAATTCTACTTTCCCCGCATGATCCGCGAAGCCATTGAAATAAGAAGAACCCCGAACTTCAATAGAGAAGACAGTTTAAATTCTCTACTACGTGGAACCCTTTTCTTAAAATGTTCTCAATGCCCTTCGCCGAGTGCAAGGATGCAACACAAGATACAGTGAGTGTTGTGTGCACGGCAGATTTTGGAAAATCGCGCGCGCTGAACCCGCCATCCCTCCACCGTTACAATCTGCGCGGTAACAGTAGCAGTTTGTCGCCTACACGCAGAATAACGGATAAAGAGCGATGGCACTTTAGTCTACCCTAGAAAACGGCGGTTGCAACATCGCCGAAATGTGTAATCCGTACCGTGCCGAGGGCTGCATGACTGGGGGAATCGGGGAGCTCAGTCTTTAACAGTGGCTTGCTGAAACCTGGGCAATCAGAGAGTATTCAGTGCCTTTTGGCCGACACCAGGCTCTTTCGGTTTTTGACGACCCTTTCCTGGTTAGTCGTGGGAACAACAAGAAATAGTAAACAACAACATAAATAAAGATTCTCTCTTAAATTACTACCACGACGACAACGTCCTGGAAGAAAACATTACAGAACCAAAGAGTAGGATCCAAGTCTACCTTTTGCCTGACCACCTCTCGGCTGTTTCAGGGAAGAGCCCAGGTGCAGACAGAGACAGAAATGACTCTAATATGCCCAAGGTGGCGAACATCGACAACGAGACCTACAAGGAGAAGTACAGGTTAGAGCTATCCGGTGATGCTCGCAAACGCTACAAGAAGCTGATGGTTGAGAACGTTAGTGCCGAAGATGCCTTCGTTGCCATTAGGAGCCTGATCCCGCCATGCATGCCTAAATACGCTCACCTAGAGCGACCAAACGCAATCGGACAGAGGAGGAGTAACGAAGGGAATACTCAAAGAAGGCTGAGAAGGTCCACCGTGAAGGAAGCGACGTCTAACTTTAGAGAGGTGGGTGGTTCTTTCCGATAGCCAGGCAGCTCTTTTGGCACTAACTTCGAACACTATCAGCTCAAAGTTGGTGCAAAACTGCGTGGCACTTTTGAACTTCCTGTGTGAAAAGAACAGCATAGTTCTGAGATGGATTTCCAGTCATGCAGTGATCGAAGGCAATGAAAAAGCCGACGAACTTGCAAAGGCGAGAGCAAATCGAAAGCTATAAGGTCCTGAACCATGCTGTGGCGTACTAAAAAACTTAGCAAACAAAATGCTCAAAAACCTCTGTTTAGAACAACCATTTAACCATTGCAACAGCACGTCAATCTTGAATTACTCCAAAACGCTAATCAAAGCTTACGACAATAAGACTGCCTACGAGGCTTTAGCGCCAAGTAGAAACAAACTACGCATACTGATGAAAGCACTCACCTGACATTATGGCCTGAACAAACGCATGTTCAATCTCAAGCTCAGAGACAGTAGAGTGTGCAAAATCTGCTAAACTGCCGACGAAACTCCCCTGTACCTCGTGTGCGAATGTGGACCACTGATGCGTAAAAGAGACACCCACCTGGGCAACTACTACCTCCAACCTAAAGAGGTAAAATAATCCAGTGCCAAAATATTATTGCGGTTATTAACTGACGCGAAGCTAAGCACGGAAATATAATAGGCGGCGATCACAATAAACCAGAAAAGGACGCATTGATGTTAGGTTCAGAAACCCTTAAAGTAGCCTTAACAGTGGGAAAAAAATGTAGGTCCGTTTCAAATTATCATTGGCCACACTCGCGGATTCACTACGTTTAACACGAAATTTATTGGCACAACGTTGCTCCAAATTGCGTTGCACAATTTTTCGTGACTTACCACAAAAACCCTCCTTCTTTTATGGCTTTCTCATAACTCACGTATCAAGTGTAGATAATTGAAACATTACTGCAAGTCTAGAAGGAAATCTTTTGTGTATCCACAGTGTTGTCAGTCTCATTACTTTTCTGCCATAATATCTTTTATAACAAATACTGACATCACAAAAGTCAAGGATAAGGAATACTCTTCGTAGGCCGATTCAAGTCTTCATTGGTTACATATGCGGATTCACAAAGTTCAACACGAAATTTAATAGCGCAACGTTACTTCAAATTTCGCCATATCATTTTTCGTAACCAACCCCAAAAACACTTCTTCACTAATGGCGTTCTCAAAACTCGCGTAGCCACTGCGATATTGAAACTTCTACAGCAAATCATGTTCAGTGTGACCACAGTCTTGCCAGTCTCAATACTTTTCTGCCATATCTTTTATAACAAATACTGAAAACAGGTATCTGCCGCGGACGCGTTATTTGTACGTGAGCGCGCGATGCAAATCGCTCGTCATTTTGACCGATGATTCGAGGCGAGATTGCGATTCCCTGCCCCGCGCCGCCCGTCAATTTGCGATAGCTTGTTGAGCGGCCTAGTGAACGCCGCGCGCCCGTATCGTATACACGCCGACCGAGAAGAAGCTATTGTTGCCTTTTTCGCCCTCTTGTCGTTTTGCATGTAATCCGCGTCGAGAAAACGCCCCGCGCCGTCCCATACATACAAACATTCTCTCTGATCATTGATAAGCGACGATGTATCCATTTTTCATGCACTCGGTTACTACAAAGTAAGCGAGAAGGGATGTTGCTATTTCATATGCTACATAGCACCAGACAGAAGGAACGAATAATTTAATCGAAGCATCAAAGACATAAGTAAGGCGAATTTGCTTGCTTTCACGATGTTTGTAACCGCCTCCGGGTCACTCGCGGGGAATCTTCGGGTTCTTGTAACTGTAACCCAAGGGCCAAGAGCCGTTCGCTCTGGCATGCGCGACGCGAACACAACGCTTGAGCATTTTTTTAAGGGCCATCAAATATCATAATTATGGATCGAATATATTTGCTTACCATTGTGCAGCAACAACATTAAAATAATATTAAAGAAAGAATTTTTTTTTTTTTTTGGAAAATTACCTACTAAACTTAGATGATATTTCTGGAAATTTTGCTAAGAAAAAGAAGCATAATTTTTCGCAAAATCTTGTTATCTCTCATATTACTAAATAATAGTAGATTACCGTAAGACCACATTTCATACCGATTAAAGTGGAAGTGGACACATTTTCTATAGAAAACTTGTCGTACCCAAGATGACGTCATTCTCTATCGCTTTTCATTTGTGCGTATTTTATTATAGGAGTGAATAAACAGTCGCGTAGTGAGAAGCATTAAAAGTGGTGATTGCGAGCGTCAATGTTTGAATTAAAATATTTTGATTTCATCATTGGACGCTATAGCGTAGTATACTATGAAAACAGAAAGGTTTATCTGCGCAATTCAGGAATGGCCTGCAATTTCAGTACACATCCCAAGATACACATCCCAAGATAAAATGAAATATAAAATATCTCCTTATTTATGGCATGGATTCCTACTCTAAAGTTAATGATTAACCACACAGATGGTCGGAGGTCAGTACGGTAATGGTTGCCAAACTACAGAGCACATTCTTTGGCCGTTTCCGGTTCTATTGGTAACCAGGGCGAAGCATTTGGATGTGGTCGATGGCCACGTCAGTGTGTCTCCTGACACAGACAGTCGGAGGTCACGGCGTTTTCAGGAGCAATCTGATTAATCTTGGTCTCGCCGATGACCCATACTGCCTGCTTGGACGGTAATGATTGCCAAACTACAGAATTATTTTGTATAGTATTATTACGGTTTCGTTTTTTTTGTGTTAAATATATTTTTTTTGGTTTAAACTAGTTATGTTTCATTGTAACCTGAATGTTTATCGAATAAATGCTTTCAGGGTGGATTCGCGGGGATGGACGCCGTTGTGCAACTTTGCATTTAATACTCGGGTACAAAAATGACACAAGTTGTTAAATCTGCCTGGTAATGAATGTGGTATAGCCTCTGTTTCCCGTGTTGGAACGATTGAAAGAAAATAACATGAAATATCTAATAATCTCGATATCTAAGTCTAACAATGACCAGTGACAAATAGATAACCAACACAAACTGCGAATGATTTATACAAGGCCGCAACAAGCGATCTTATTCTGCGATCAACCAAATCAACAGGACTTGTATCGTCGTAAAATGTTAAATAATTTATTACGGTGACTCCGGACAGCGGCGCACAGCGTAGCGCCGTCTATTCGACTGTCTCTCCTTTCAGTAAAGCCGCGGCGATTTGCAAACAATGGCGTGTTAGCCGCGTTGTAAGGTGTCGTCTGCTGGGCCGCCATGAAAAAAGCGTATCCATACGCCAGCGCCGCAAATCTCTCTTTTCTCTTTTTCGGTTTATATAGATTCCTACATATATACAAATGACATACCTCATTGCTATTTTTAGAGGTGTAAGACAAGGCAACACTATGCTATTCCCCAACCCTATGGATAAAAAAGTTTAAACTGCTCACAATTGCGACAAAAATCACGTTGAAAAGCATCGAAATCTTCACCAGCACCGAAAATCATTAGAAAACACGAAGTAAATAGCAGAATTATCGAGTAGATAAAATATATATTAAATCACAGGGCAATACAAATAACTACTAATGATATCATAGTAAATGCAAAAACGTCGAAAGAATATCCACAAGGAGGAGTACTCTCACCCCTCTTATGGGACTTACTAGTCGATAGCTTACTAATTCTACTCAACAAGCTTAGTAATACACAAAAGGATATGCAGATGACATAAATTGACTAATACAATGAGAGAACCCACATATACCCTGGAATACAATGTAAACGGTACTCACCGAGTAGAGAAGGGGTGAAAAGAACATATTCTGACTGCCAACCCCTCAAAGTCAGAAATGGTCCTCTTCGAAGGACACTTCCAAACTGGACAGCAAACCCAAAGGTGAGCGATACTTGGAAAAGGCCACTAAGATGCTCTGGCAATATAGATACATGATGGGCAAACCTGATGCCTCCCTACAGAGATACTCAAAGGCAAAAACCACTATAATGCCACTAATGTTACCTTATGGAGCATTAGTGTGATGGCCAAGAGACGGTTTTCGCAGGCTTCCAAGAAACTTTCAACAGTGCAGAGACTGGTATGCGTGGAAAGAACGGCACTAACAGGGACTCTTGAGATTATCGTAAGCCTGGCTACACTAGATCTATTTATAAAACAGGATGTATGCCAGATCAGCATGAGAATACAGCAGGTAGCCCTATGATAACTACGGTCAAATAACTAGACACGGAAAGTCTTAGAACAGGCTAATAGCGACCTACCGCTACTGCAATGACCGTAGACAATATGGTGCCCGAGTATTATTAAGGAAAACGAAGAGCATACATGTGGAGGGTAAAGAAGCATACAATTGTCATAGCCTAACACAAACACTATGGTGGAAAAGGTAACCATATATGTACATAGATGTTAAACTTTAGAATTTATTAAGAATGTCAACTTTTGAATACGTCTATACATTTGCTCTTGTACTAGAAGCAAATAGAAAATCCGATGGTAACGAAATCAGGGATATCAATTTTGCGTTGCAGCTCAAAACTATTGTTTATATAGAAAATCAAAATATACCACGTAATTGTTGAAGAATCAAAGAATGATGGAATAGGGCACATTGCCATTTTGTGATCGTTTCGCTGCATCTCGAAACTTCAAGTATATATATAGTATTACTCGTACATTTGACTCAGTGAAGCTTCGATGCTCGTTATTGTCGTAATCGATAGTTCTAATCGTATTCAATAGATTTACTAGGTATATAAAACATTACTTTTAAGTTATTAAGATGAAAGTGTATTAAGTTGATGTTGAAAATAAATAAATTCCGATACAATGTCGTCTTATACTCGTAGAAAATTCAAGTTGAAATAAATAAATCTTATACGGTTGGTAAGAGCACCTCAACAGTAATCCAGTGATGCTTCACAAACTGCTTATGTGAGAGTTAAGCGTTGTCGGAAGCGAAATCTAATCCTGTTTAATAAAGTCGGTGACCGCCATAATATAATATATAGCAGAAAAAGAAATAGGCTTACCGTAATTTTCAGGAAACATAAAACCTCAGGAAATTTAAGAGTTGCCGGTGAATCAATTTAAATATCGCTTTAAATATCTACTTTGTAAAAAAGTACACTAGAATATTAAATAAAGATGACTGGTGTAATTGCCTTATTTATATTTCAGATTCAAAAGCTACGTATTAAAGGAGTTTCGTTTTATTACCTTATATATTTTGCGCTCTTTTTTTAAACAATTATTTTATTTTATTTAATTTAATATGGTACCCAAACAGAATATTGATATTGTATACATTTACGTACATATACATACTGATACTTTTTATATGAGTACATAATTAGCTTAACAATGAATGAACAACTAACGGCAACTAACAAAGATTGTAAGGTTGAATTTAAGAATATATGTAATAATATTGAGGAAATTCAAAATTACAGTTTTTTAAACAATGTCGATGTGAAGGAACCTAAACTATCGTGAAATATATTGATACGATTGTCAAGATGAAACTGGGGCAGGAGGAAAACCCAAGGGTTTGTCAAACTTCGGCCCATATGATTATTTTCTTGTATGTATGTAT
>JAOPUG010000376.1:8733418-8744374 GCA_027564375.1 Micropterix facetella | reverse complement strand
AGTCTCAAAAATGCTTACACATATTACACACAAGCTCGTCACAAACTGCACATGAGAAAGAAAATCAAATGGCCTCGAGCTAGACTAGAACCGCTATATGTCCTTCATTCTCACAGGTACAAAATATGTCTATCCCTTTTTTGGTTTCAGTGCATTGCTGTTCAATGAATGCAATACGTGTGACCTGAGCATGTAGTTGTAGAGCTCAAGATGTTTAACTCGCAGTGTATGCATCATACATATGGTCCGTCCTACGTAATACTACGGACGGGCCATAAACTCAAGCTACTTTGACGATTCGAATTTTGACTGACTCCAAATAGGAGTATATGTTGCTGAAGAACTGACAACTAGAACTGAAGGCAGCAAGCTATGCAGTAAAAAAAGAATTTATGGTACAAAAACTAATTTTTAAGTGATTTAATTTTTTTTTAATGTAGAATGTAGAAAAAAGAAGAATTTATTCGGACAATACAAGATTAAAAATATGTTTATATTTTAATTTGTTATTTTTCTTGCAAAACTTGTAACCTTTTAACAGAAATAACGTTAGCAGTTAAAAATGATGGGCATAGGGACGCCAAAATAAAAAAAAAAACGATGTGTTGTCAACAAAATGGAAAATAATTCATGAGAGAAATGTGCACAGGCGCTGTGCGGCGAAAAAGCAATTTTGGTTACGATGGATTCTTTTCATATCGAAATGAAAATTTCGGATTTTACTCGTGTACAGGTACATATACTAGAAGCAGTTCATCTCATATGGAGTGGCTACGCGAAATCCAATCTGCGCATCGAATTAACCGGCCATTGCCGTGTGGAAATAGAGATGAGAGAATATTAGAGTCTCTTCTAGCCAAGAGGAATATTCCGGGGTTGGCGTCGTCGTCGCAGTCTAGCTGACAGTATACAAAATGGCCCGCGTATGCGATAAATCACCGTAATGAGCGTCTTCTATGAAGATCGCGAGGGTGGATTACGTACGGCGACTCCGAGGTGAACGCACGTAGTTTCACACGGGCAGACAGTATAGGAGAGAGTGGGGGAAAGTCAATTTTTAAACTCAAAATTATGCTTTAAGAAATAAAGAATAGGTCCCGAGAAATAAAGATGAAAAATGTACGTACTATGGAGCTATGTTATAATTATGGCGACCCTGATAAAGCTATTGGCATTATCGTCAAACCAAAACTTATTGCCATCATACCATTACTGTAAAAAAAATAACTAATTATTTCGCTACTTATTCTTATAAATTCCGTAAAGATTTTAAATATAGGAAATATTTATACAAAAATATTGACAAGTTGTCGGATGTCGGCCATTGGAAGATGTAACATGCTACGCAGAGACGAACGCAAGGACTTTGTGGACGAAGACGATCCACTTATCCAGTTCCACCTCAGCCCACGATACTCCAACTCCTCATCGCAAGGCACTGGGTATTTTCGAGCCCAGTGGGGCATCCTCGCGCCCTCACTCCCGTATGTGGTTTCCAGATTTCTCCGACCATCCGACTGGTAGCAGGTTCGTAGTTGCGTACGCATACTTCTACCTTAAGTAAGCGGAAATTCCTCACTGGAATTATTGCGGATCCAAGGCGCCCTTTACTCGGCTTGCCAACCGAGATCGAGTGGCCAACGTATCGTTTCTAAGGATAGATAGCTTAAGTTACCTAGCTACCCTCGCTTCTTTAGGTCGCATTGCGCTCCGGCTATTCTATGTTTAGCAAGGGCCGGCAGACTGACCTGTGCCTCAGACAACCATCTATCCGAAGTTTCACTGAGTGAATATGCCGCATTACCGGAGTACAATGGGCTCAGACCATGTCACCGCATTACCGGGCTATAGGGGATCCCTCTTCAGAAAGGTTGTTAAGCAAATGCCGGTATGCCGACCAGTGCTCACATCCAGGATCGCCCGAGGACTTTGCCCAGATCAGCCGCCATGCAGAGCGGGTTCACCGGTTTCGTCCTTCTTCGAGGAGGCTGCCGGGAGGTGTTAAGTCGTGAGTCAGGCCGACCGTGATAGACAGAGTTGGGCATTAAGACTCGAGCTGCACGACCCCAATAGAAGCAGTTGATAATGTAGCTATATAGTACCTCTAGTAGATATATGGTCAGTTTGTGAGGGTGGCAGAATTACCTGAGCTGGCGCTATTATCCCACTTCCCCCTACTTTACTATGCCATACCGCATTACGCTCATCCAGCCATATTGTACGCGGAGAGTTAATACGGAAACTAAATTTATTAAATTTTATCTATCTAAAATATTATGTCGCGAATTGCGAGACAAATGAAACTGGCCAAGTAGGAGTTCGACTCGAGCCTTTTCAAGAAAGTAGATATTGATATGAAACAATCTTACAAACGTTGACTAAAAAAGGAGACTATCGGTCCGTAGATATTGTTGTTTTTTTAATAAGCAAAATGCGTATCATTTTCCTTTTAACAAGAATGATGTTGTGTGATTTAATTAGAAACAATGCTGATAGGTAGTTTTTTATCCAACTCTGTAGACGAGTAGATCTCATTAAGATGAATCTAAAAATATTTTCCATTGACGTTTTAATTTTATTTTTTCGGTAATCTGTATATTTTTCAGACGTGCAACTATATCCCGTGTATCATTGCCAATTATAGAAGAGCTGTATCTCGGAAATATCTGGACATTAAGCTTAAATTTTAGTAAAATTATTCTACTTAAAAAAAGAAAGGATAACCTTTTTATTTAGGATGCATACCTTAAGAAATATTATGCAAGAACCTAAATATGTACAAACCTGTCGCAGATGTTCGAGCAATTCGTAGCTCGCACATGTCTTTTGAAGGTACAACCTTGGTTCCTTACTATTGGCATAGGTCCTAACAATATATTAAAAAATTAAAATTACATGACCAAGGTCGAGGTGTTTTTATGTACAAACTGACTGGACTAACATAGACTGGAGAAAATAGAAGTAAATAATTAATCATAATGAATTCACGATTGCCAGAGATACCGAAATGCAGAGGTGAGCAGCTTCCTCGTGTCATGACATGCTTTACAATCGTGTAGATTATCGCCATAAAACAACCTTTATAAACAGGAATGTCCATGTCGTCGTGACCACGAAACCTGCGCATTTTAAGGAACTATATGATCACAAAAAACTTTATATAAGTGGAGTTCTATCGCCGTTACTAGATGGCCTCACACCAGCGTCACCGGTTGTTAACGTAACCACTAAAATTAATATGAAAACGTACAAATAGATGGGATGAGACTTGAGACTTAAAACAATAGTAATAGCAAAATTATGGCCACCATACATCGACGGCAGAATCCATCCAACTATTAAACGTTATCCACTTTCTTTAAGTTTTTTATTAAATCGTCCATTCCATTGTATCGATTAACGCAACAGCTTTTGCTACTTCCAGGAGATACAAAAGACTATCTTAAAAATCTGATAAAAATCGCCAGCGGAACAAAGCAAATAGATAATTAAGCAAACGCAGACCTTTTCCCAGCCTTTATTTACATTCACATTCTGAAAAATAAAAACGTAGACAGCAATATACACTTACGCACATTGACCGTAGTCACTTTTTCGATTGTTGTAAGATATTGGGGTCTAATTGGGCAGTGCAGCTCGAGTCTTAATGCTCAAACTCTGTATATCATAATCGGCCTGGGTCACGACTCAGCTCCCATCCGGCAGCCTCTCCGAAGAGGGGCTAAACCGGTGAAACCGCTTTACGAATAGCGGCTGATCTGGGGGAAAACCTCGGGTGGCTTTGATGTCTGAGCACTGGCCGGCTGGTCGGCCTTTGCACAACCTTCCTGAAGAGGAGCCCTCTGTATCTCGGATATGTGTGGTGACATTGTCGGATCCCAGTGTACCCCGGTAATGCGGTATTAGATGTCTGACGCACTGGTCGGTTTTCTGGCCTGTGCTCAACAACGACTAGCCAGGGGAGTTTGGAAGCGTAATGCGACAAAGAAAGCAGGGGTAGTTAGATATCATATGCTATATATCCTTATAAATGATACGATGGCCACCCGATCTCGGGTGGCAAGCCGAGTAAAGGGCGCCTCGTATCCGCGACATGTTTCAGTGAGGAATTGCCGCTTACGTAAGGTAGAAGAATGCGCAACCGACTTCGAACCTGCTACCAGACGGGAAGTCAGAGTAATCTGACCACATCTGGGAGTGAGGGCGCGAGGATAACTCTCACGAGCTGTGGCGTAGTTGGATTGTGGATATGTATTGTCCAAATTCTGTACGTTCATCTCGGGGCGATATAACAATAAAGTTTGTTGAAACGCCTCGGGTTGACGGGTTCGAATGTGTCTTAAATCCAACGTTGTTGTAAGATATTAAATCAAGGTCACATTGCGTATTATGTTGCACTTTTGATACTCGACTGTCATAATGTAATTACATTTTTAATTAAAATCACTATTCAATTAGCCTATCTGGCAGATTGGCATGTTTATCATGGTGATTTTTTTCATCAATACGGTTTTTACCTACGTTAAGAGATGTACATAAGTGCCAGGTAGAAAATATGACTATGGTAGTTTTTCTTATTCTTTAGAAAATTATACAATTAACAAAAACGCATCTATCACAAATGACATTGGTACATTTTTTATTATTTAGATACAAAAATGCAGTAACAAGACTATTTAGATACGGTAACAAGAATTTGCCTCATAGGGTAGTAAGTAAATTGCACATTTTTGTCAAAGGGAAAATAGTTGACCATTGTATTTTTGACTTGGATCGCATTGCTCAAATTTGGCAAGGGGAAATCCTAAGGATTTATCAATGTTTGACCCATATGATTACATTCTGACTTTTCTTTATTTTTTGTCTAAACAGATAAATTGACCCCAGGGGACATGTACCCCATTTTACGCGTTTCATCATGTCCAACTACATTTCTTTTTGCAATTTTCATAGTTATACCGTTTTAAGCTCTAAAAATGCAGAATATTATTTTAGGAAGGCAAAATCAAATGGGCTCTGTGCATTGGCCATAAATATCGATTGGCGAAAGAAAATTTTGAAACGGACGTAGTTTTCTCGAGTCATTGTGCATAGTAAGAACATCCAGACAGACACAATTTTTTTTTAGATGGACTCTGTATCATGTGAAACGTCTAGAAATGTATTTTTGGACGATTTCATTTCGTTACATTTTTAGCATGATTGTAAGAATTATGGCCGCGGAAATAACGATCTCGAACATATCGAAAGGTATATATTTGAAAGTTCGATTTTAAGATTTGGCTTTTAATCGAATAAATAGAAAAATGATGCTTATTCATATTACTATTCTGAAAGACTATAATAATAGTTAGGAAATAGTATAAAAAATAGCAAGTAAATGACGTTTTTCTATGGAAAATTTCGCCACCAACAACAAACATGTCCCAATTTTTCAGAGGGTAATGATTCTCTAGTAATCTGTAATGTTTATTTTTGAATACAATTTTGTGCCATAAAATTAATTAACCTACAATTTTATAACAGAGTAACACAAAAAAAATATGAAAAAATACGTATTTATGAATAAAGGATTTCAAATATTAAAAGCTATAAATAGAAGATCGTTTATATTTTATATAGCTAAGCAAATTAGTACGGTGCAATTCTTCTACATGACATTTTCGTATATTTATGCGTTCACTGCATTTGTGCATTTGGTAGATTTATGTGATTACCGATTATTTTTAAACTGAAATAAAACGTAAATCACTACATATTAACTTAGTTTTCATTCTTACCCAATTCCTAATACAACGAATTATATTTAAATACTACAACGAATATTTTCTGTATAATTAATTACTGTATGCTGGTAATCGTTAGAAATATCTATTTCACACATAACACGTCTTTGTGGTGAAAAATAAATGTTACGCCTGGAAAACTGTGAAAATCAATCAATATGTATATTATTGATCGTGGATAAAAATAGTAAAGTTCTCAACTGATGGCACGATGCTATCCCCACAAAGGTCGGCGCCTATAAATAGACAGCGGGACAAATTAGTTGCTAAATACGGAATTACGTGAAATTTATTGAGGCACTCGACGGAGACAAGGCGGCAGCAGCGAGCATGTTTAACGACACGAGTCATCTAATTGTGTTTCGGTGTCGTCCGTGAGATGGGAACAATGACCACCATTAATAACACTCGTTAAGAGGGACACATCACGAGACATGCACACTGCACAAGCTGGCATACATTGCACATATACACTCTCACCGGATTGACTTCCAAATACAAATCTCTCGACTTTCGACAGAAGTAAATGAAAAAATTGTAGTTGTTCAACTTGGAACAGTATTATGCCGTTGACTCCTTCAACTCAACGTCAATTATGGATCTACACTACCAGACTGACACTGTATACACAGATTTAGATAAGCTAAACCACTCTACTTTCATTTGGAAACTAATCAAGATAGACATACTTGAGAACATATTGAGGTGGTTCGAATCCTACTTAGTAAAAGGAGCCAAATCTTAGTAGGAGTGAGTTTCAAGTCAACTAGAGTATTAGTAACAACTGGTGTACCACAAAGTAGTCTTTTTGGGCCTTTATTTTTCATAATATATATTACTAACATCGATTGAAACTTTAAGTACTCAACAATCCTTCTATAGATGATTTCAAAGCCTTTACGCATCTTAGCTCGATCCAGTATTGTTAACACTTTCAAGAACCCCTAAATCGTTTCTTTATTTTATTAAATCACCTACACTTCAACGTTGATAATAACACTCGGTTAGGTTCATTAGAAAAAAAGTGCGCACCAATGCTTATGTATATTCATTCAAAAATCGTTACTAAAGATAAAAAAAATGACGATAAATTGCAGTTTATCGATCATAACGACACTATTATGGAATAAAGTCTGGAATGCTGGGATTCATTTTGAAGACTTCCAATCGATTTTCTAATAGATACTATTAAAACACTTTTTGGCCCGTCCGTAGTGTTACCACGTATTACTTAGGATGGGCCATATAGTCTGACGCATGCTGTGCGTTTCTTTGTCCGTATGTCCGAAAAATTCCCGTGGTCCGATCTTAACCAAATTTGGTATGCAGCCTCCCTGGGTTACTGTAAGTACCACTAGGTGGCAGCACATTCGATCCGAGTCGCGCAGGTGTTGCTGCAGGTGCATCCTGGTTTACTTGGCATGGAGGAGAATATTACCAATAGGTAGAGCAAGTGGTATATTTGGAATAGTGGTGACGCGATAAATTTAATGGAATAGGTTTTAAGTGATTTTGGATAAGTCAGAGGTTACCCAAACGGGCTAAATTTGCCGATGTATACTTATAGCTACTTTTCCTGTTATTCACGTTTGACATTGAATATTGCTTACAAGTGTGGAATACCTTATATGGTATACATGTAAACAGAATCAAACGTATTCAGAATAATTTTCTCAATAATTTGAATTAGGTACACGTCCTACGTCAGATTCGATAACCATACAGAAAATGCTAATTTCCATAATATTACCCAATGGAAGACCGAAGAATGTACCGTGTTTTAGTATTCCTTCGCAAAATTATTATTAATGAAATAAAATGGGTGTATCTAGTCCAGGTAATTAATTCTAGACCCTTTCAGATCGATAACAATTCACCTCCACATTATTTAATTTGAGTCGATGGAACAATAATTACGGGCAAAATTCTTATATAAGCTGTATATGCAGAATGTTCTTACGACGAGCGGTATGCATGAATTGATGTATTGGCCGTATTGAATGATATATTCAAAAACTTATTGAAGAGGATGATATTTATGTTAATTAATACATTTTCTTATCTATGTAATTATATTCGATATATTATGCAAGTAATATACGTCTATTATATTTTATTGTATCATATTATATGAATGTCAATATCAGTATGTATTGTGTTGTCGATATGTATTGCTGTGGTTTTCTTCTTCATTACCTCCCTGGTTTCTCCCTTTACATCCTACTCTCAGTTTCGCTACTATGTTTTTATTTAAAATCATTATCATTAAGTGGAAATTATATTTATTTGCTTCACGGTATATTTATTATATTTGCCTATTTATTATTACACATTGTATTGTCGTGTTAAATAATAGAAATTAAATAAAATAATGCGAGAGCAATTCTGTGACGAATGTTTAAAAGATGCTTAGTCGTGAAACACGATTATGTATATCAATATAATATATATGTGAAATTGAAGCTAAGTTTTCTGATAATTTTAGACGTAATGCACAGATAATAGTCTTATTAGTCTTCAAATTTGCCCAATCAAAGATTACTTAGTTTTGATCATATAAACGAATGTTTAACAATCGTATCATTTGCTTTTTTACAATTCGAAATTTGGCTACCTAATATAACTTAGCTCTCATTACGTTTTACCAAAAACCTCGACTTAGTCCCTTTTGCCAATGCACCCCGGAATTGTCTATGATTTTAATAAATAAATAAACTGGAGATTGGCGTCAACGATTTACAACAGATTTGTATTCAGAGAGCCTTTTGATAGCATAGATAGCGGTTTTTCTGGTACAACTGGTGATGTTGTCTATCCACCTCAGTTTATTTCTGCCTCTGATCCGTTTTCCATCAATCATGCCTTCCAAGACGATGCCAAGGATTTGGTGGAGCTCATTCCACTATTTCGCCCAACTAGGTTTTCATTCAATAGCGTTCTATTAGTATCCACTTTTCGCAGCACATCAACATTTATTGTGAAGCTGTTCTACTTGATTTTCATGATTTTTATCAGCATTCCGATCACGACCGAATGTAAATTTTAAATTTCTTGATATATGGTCATACTCCTGTTCTTAATATGATTTCATTTTACACGAAAGGTTGCTTCTAGGAAGGAGACAATTATCGCTGCGTCATCGGCATATCAAAATACAATGTCGTTTTAATTTAATAATGGCTTCGATAGTAACTTTCTCCTTTGCTTCTGTAAAATAATTTTCTAGCGCATAAATATTAAATAGCAAGGTAGATAGAAAGCAACCCTGGCGTTAATCTAGCTGGTATCCAGTTAATTGACTTTGTCGAGTCTTATGGCGATTCATCTAGTAAATCTAGTATGTGTTTGGAATATTCTATTGCAATCTCCTTAGAATCAAATTTTATGATGCTAAATTTCATCCAGCAAAAGCTTTTCGCAGTGGATGAAAGCTATGTATGTGTGTATCCCTCTGTATTTTCCTACAATCTTCTTTCTACAGGTAGAATATTGCCACAATGGTTTGCAAAGAAATTAGATAGATTGTTTTTAACAACAATACACAAAAGATTAAGAAGTTTAGTAGTGTAGTCCAGTTAGTAATATAACTTATTGTTCAGTAACTTATGCATAATATTATTATTTTATCTAGACCCAATCCATCTGCTTATAAAAAACATATTCGTAATAGTAGATCATCGTTAATAGACTGGAAAGTGAAGCCAATTTACATTTTATGGCATTGAGATACAACTTTATAATTTCCGCCTTTTCCTTTTACTCATAAGTCGTAATATTGGTAGATCTATGTATTCTTATAATAAACTAATTTCGGAGTTTTTTTATTATCTAGTTTTATACTTCATCCAAATAAGCAATTATAAGCCATTTTAATGTAGTTTATAATGATACAGATATTCTTTATCTTGATATATAAAGATTATGTCTCGATCTGGGAGATATTTAACGCCATTTTTAGTTCTCCAATTTCTGCAGTGATATTTAGTAATCATTTGGTGATAAACTCCTTCTAACCGGCATAATCTCGATTGTTAGATCTTTTTGAGATGCCAAGTTTATTGGCGAAGTTTTATTTTGTTCAGGTAATTCATTCCGGTAAGCAATCGACTTATCTCTTGCAAAGTTGAAAAACTAATCAAATAAACAGTTTAAAATAACGTTGTATAGTCGATTGCTCATTCAATGCATTTATATCAAAGGTTGAACACTAATGGAAGTATTTACACACAAGAAAATGAAGATATTTTCTTCTGCAACTTAGGTGCTTCATAATATTTACTTATTTATTTATTTATTGTATACAATTTTATTCCAGCATAGATAAAAGTTACAAAGAGCAAAATCTTACAACACGTTCATACTAAACCAAAACAAATAATGTATGAGTACAATATGGTCTAACCAAGAACGCGTCTATGTAAAAGCAGGTATACCAATTATACTAGGGTAGGTTGAAAAGTAATGCACACATGCTTGTAGAACATGAACAAAATAACCTACAGAAACGCGCATGGTGGCATTCGGAATTCACAATCCCCTCTATACCATGCCTATTTTGAAGGCGTTGCGTTCATCAGATTTGAGTAGCGAAAGTATGGAGACGTGTTCTATGTCAGTGCTAGGTCAAAGCGAATTAAACAGCGCGCTGTTATCGAATGTTGAAAATGCGACTCTAAAACATCTCCGACGTCAAGTTTGTCGGGTTAGAGGCAGCATGGCGCCAATAATCTTGCAACATGACAACGCTCATCCATACACGTCCCGCACAACCGGAGATATTTGGAATTGTCAACTACTACGGGCGAACCCGTTCACTCCGGATCGTGTTAACGATATCGTTCGTTCTATCACCCCGAGGCGAAACGCAGAGACTTAAAGGCGATACAAATATACGTATCAAGATCCACCTAGGCCCGTAAGAGACCAACTCCTCACCGCGAGGCACTGGGAATTTTCAACCCCAGGCTCCTTGCGCCCTTACTGCCAGATGCGGATCAGATTCCTCCAAACCGCCGAGGAACACAGGTCTGGTCGCAGGTCCGAGGTCGCTTGCGCGGTCTTCTACTTCTAAAGCGGTATCCCCAACTGGGATATAGCGGATACGGGGCGGCCTTTGCTCGGCAACTCTCATCCGAGATCGGATGGCCCTCACTATCATATCTATGGATAA
>JAOPUG010000376.1:8617656-8630653 GCA_027564375.1 Micropterix facetella | reverse complement strand
ATATAAGTTACATACATTGAGTCTCGAATAGAGATCACAAACCAAAGGCACAAATAGGGGATTTCGGAATAAGAGAATTCTTGCACGTCAAGCTTACACTGATCGATGATGTTACACTAAGTATACTATCTTTATTCTGAAAAGTCAAGACGTGTAATAAGCTGAGGCCAAGACTCACAATATGCGACGGGTGGTAGCGCCAATATAATGACTCGGCTTATATGTTTAAATCACGATTCTGCAAGTACTTTTTTGCGTAATTCGATTCAAATGACAACACACTTACTTTTTAGAGGATTGTACCTATCTGTTGAATTGGGCGCCGAACGGTTCCAAGCAGCTTGGGCCTGATAGACAGTTTATGTTGTTGGTTGGCCCAACTCGGTCAGCTCCCACCTGGTAGCTTCCTCAAATCGTTAACTATCTTGGAAGGCCCCTGTCAACTCTGCCTGCAATTGTATCCTGCAAATTATAGGCTGCAGTGGGTAATTGCCCCGGACGGCTCTGCACCCCGACAGTGCTAAGTCTGCGCAACCGGCAAATTAGCGATGGAGTCTTGAAACGTATGTTTCCTAAGAAGCGTAATCTGCTGTCACCTATCATTAGAAATGACCCGTTGGCCACCCGATCCGGGTGATTAACGCAGGCAAAGAGTGTCGCGAGTCCACGACGAAACACGCTCACAATAGAAAGAGCCAGACTAGAGGTTCGAGCTTTAACCAGACTAGAGGGTGGAGAAATGTGTCCAAATCTGTTAAGTAGGGAGGGCGCGAGGGCTTCCACTAGGACTTCTACCACAACTCGCGTTTCGAGGTTGGCCTCTGCCACACTTGTGGCGAACGAAGCTGGATCACTAGTTTGTCTTCATCTCAAAGTCTTTGCGACTATTTCAGGATGACAAGACAACATTCATATAACATCGAGATGGTGGCTCGCCTGCCAATGGACAAACTACCACTGTTCTGTACCTATCTGTACAACAAAAACTTTAAAAACTCTCGAGCGACGCTCCTTTTGCAATTTGCAACGCGCATACGGGATAATGATATCGCCAGCGCAGGCGCTCGCTCGCACTGCCGCCGAATTCCAGAAAACGTGCGGCAATTATACTTACAGCGGGCTGCAGCTGTTGTCTGAACGGGTTTGCAGGTTGCAGGAAAGGTGATGAGATTCACCGCGGGAAATATAATTCATTCATTTTGACAAACAACTTTGACTAAATATCCAGTAATGAAGAAATCTCCTAGAGACGAGTCATATGTGCCGGTTGTGTCCCTAAGTGTGGGGTGGGCACCCACCCATTTCTCATAAGAAAATACAAAATACACATTTGGCGTCAAAATCGCTCAGGCAAGTCAGATTCTTATTATATTATATTAATCGCAATACATGCTTTTCAACGGGCGGCTTAGGCACCTTACAACTTATTTCTAAAATCGCGTACATATTTGTATATTCCCGACACAACATGCAATGCAACGTTCGTAATATGTGGACGGCATCGCGCGCACGAAAAGAGTATCTATTGTGAGCATCCTGCGCGCATCTTTTCCGCCAGTTTACCACGACCACGAGCACGAGTTGCAACAAGGATTCAGATCAAGCTCTCGCTGTTAACTCAGCAAATTCACCCCACGGGGCGTTTTTTCAAGGGTATTTTTAAACATTCCTAGTTAATATTGGGTGTAATTAATACGCTTCCATTAGCGTAAAATTATTTTCTTCAATCGTTCATTTTCATATTTCCTTTTTGTGCTTGTTTGAAACTATTAATTACGAACAAAAGTTCAAAATCAATGACCTGCACACAATGCAAGCCCTTTGTATTGGTCCGAAAAACCGACAATCTACGGAACGCGGCGAGCATGATGCAAATACTCCTAGCGTGCTCGTAGTGCGTGCGGAAACGTAAACTCTGGATATCTGTTGCAACCGGTGTTTCACATTGTGTGTTATGTTTGTTGACTTGCCGAATATATGTGTTAAGGCGACTACCTCTCTCAGCAGTGAAACAGACATTTTGCGATCAAATTTAAGCGACTCCCGCGTGCGTTTAAATAATAATAAAAATATGAATATTGTAGCAAATTTCTAAATTTCTTAATCCACTATGGAGTGAAATTTCAATATTTTGTTTTTTTCTGAATAAAAATAAATAAAAGCTGAAGTCGCGTCATTTTTGTAATTTGCATTTTTCTTGGAATCTATAGAGCCAAACTACTTGAAACTATATTTGGAATACTTAGATATCAAATAAATTATTAAAATGTGATGGAGCCATATTTTTCATTCTTTTAATTTTTTCGTTATAATCTTTCAAAAAACAAAAAATATGTTATTTATCGTGCACTATTTCAGAGGAAAGATAAACTCGTATGCGCAAAAATAACACTTGTGTGTATGGGGGCCCGCTGGAATATCGCTTGGTGATGTCTACTGGGCTCGGTCGTAGGCCGACGCGATCTTGTTTTTGGCTCCGTCGCCAGAATCCGCTGTGTTTAGAATCCGCTGCGATCTATTGGACGAAATTATTTCGCTAACGCGAAGAAGCACCTCGCACTGATGACGATAAAGCGTCTCACCAAAAGTGTCCCATTACATTTTTTGCCAGTTCACTCTCGCCCCGCGTAACCTTGGTAAAAGAGCTTCGCTCCAAAAAACTCCCAGTACCTACACACCGGTGCTTTAAAAATTATACTGTAAGTAGTACTAGTATGGAAGCCGATATCTTAGTAGGTTTCAAAATATGGATAGTATGGTATTATATACGCGAGAGTTATTTCAGATGGAGTCTCGAGCAGTTACAATAGAATACAGCAGTCCTGTCCATATCCTCCAAATACCATATAAAAAATATAAAGTAATAATCAAATCTTACGTAATTTTTGTAACAATTTACGAGTTACCGCAATAGATACAAAATATAAATTAGAACGCAGAAAACAGTAGAAAATTGAAAGAATGTTATCTACGCATACAGTTATTTGTAATGCTATCAAATATATTAAAACTCAGAAAAAAACAACAAAACACTTGCTGAAAATATAGATAATTTGTACCCCAAAATATTGAATGCCCCTTACATAGTTTAGAAAATCACAAAAAATGTAAAGTTTATTACTGCTATAATTCATTGACAGTTCCTCAAAATTAAAATACGGAAATTATGCTTTCAATTAAAAATGACCCCATCTGGCAGAGAATTGATTTTATTAAGTCATCAATGGCAATTCATATCAGAAGTTTAATTCATGACTTGGATAGCAATGTCGAGCGATTTAAATAGTATCATCGCTAAGTTTGTTGGTGGGAAAAGAATTATTTATTCATTAATACTCGAGGTACGATAGTCCCAATTTATATATTGATTATATTAACAAATACAAGGGTTATATTAATAAATTATTAATTAATGAATGTAAAAGTCGACGTAAAGTGTCCCATAACTGCTTTTAAAATGGGAACAGATGAAGCAATTTGATCCAAAAAGGTGTGGGTTTGGCAATATAAACAGAATAAATTTGAAATCAATAAAAAAACACGTGGTATATACAAGTTCAGGGACAGTTACATATTACAATGAGAGATACGTGTGTTTTCACAGTTTGGTCTGGGAAATATATACCTCTGAAAACGGAATGTATAAAAAGAGAAGATTTTTTTTTTGGAAGATGTAATGGAAGAAAAAGTTAAAATATTCTACATGGATTGTTTATTACCGGAATTGATAGATCCGAGAATTCCGAGATATGAGAAAATTAGAGAACCCGATTCATTTTAGAAGCTAGCAAATTAAAGGAATCTAGGAAACGTTCATTGCAATATTTTCCAATAACTTGCACAAAAAAAGAGAGCTATCATTTTCCGTTGATCCAGGTAGTGATATTAATTCAAAGAAAGAAAATGACACGACAAACAGCAACACTACGAGTAATGGTCCGTCTGCCTCCGTCCCGGTAAAACCTTGACAGGCCTCCTGATACGTTCGAAACTCGTCACCAATTGGAAAGTTGGTGGGTAGTAGGCTCAGATGTAACATTCCTGACTTATGCCGATCTGGCTCTGAACACGGCCCCCATGAAGGCTTGCAAGGATAACCATGGGATCACAATAGGCGACCACATACAACGAGTGGAGATAGCGCTCAGGAGAGGGGACCCAACAGCTTGGAAAATAATGAAGAAAAAAATTAAAATAAAAATGAAGGGAAAAATACAAACGAAATGAATCTGACGATGGCTGCATGCCGGACACAGTAAAAAAGCGGAACATTGATTAGATCACCAGTGTCGTCGAACCTGGAGGCCACAGCGAGTACCACCAGCAGCAAGCCCTAAGGAGAGCAGCAAGGATTCCTAGGGGAGCTAGGGTTCCTGAGCCAGATGTTGACACCAAAATCCAGCAGTAGCACAGCCCAAGAAGGACGGCAACTTGGGAGGTCTAATATGGCGGAGGTCAGGAAGAAGGTCAACGAGCTCTATGAATTCGTAAAGGACAAAAATAATGTCCACACTAGGATCAAGCAACTAGTGACGGGTGTCAAATCCGCTGTGACAGCTGCCGAAACAGAAGGCGCTGAGGCTGAAAACCGAAACTGCCGAAAAGGCATTGATGGAGGCCATGGAGAAGGCAACGGTTCAAACACAGGAGGAGACACCGAAAGGACACCAAAATCAACGCTCGGAGAAAAGAAACAGGGAAACGCCGGGAAAGGAAGAAGAGCCAAAAAAACAGAAGAAAGAGAGCAACAAGGAGCAGAGGAAGGAGGGAATCGGCAGTGAGTGGTGTACTGTTGAGAACCAAAAGGAAAAAGGAAGAATCAGAAGGAGAAGGAAGAAAAGAAGAAGCAAGAAAAGAAGAATGGAAAACTCTGGCCTCGGCAGGAGAGGAATAAAGGTGACCTTGGCCTTGATCGTCGAAGCAAAGGACAAAACGTCGTACGCAGCACTCTTCCGGAAAGTGAGAGGATCCGGAGCTGAAGGAACTTGCGGAGAACGTGGTGAAAACCAGGCGCACCCAGAAAGGCGAGATGCTTTTCGAGCGCAAGAACGACCCTTCGATTAAAAGCTTAGCCTTTAAGGAGCTTGTCGAAAAATTACTGGGCAACAAGGCGAACGTAAGAGCTTTATCCCAGGAGACAATGGTGGAGTGCAGGAATCTAGACGAGATCACAACAGAAGATGAGCTGAGGCGTGCGCTGGCGGTACAATGCGATATGGCGAATGTACCAATGTCAATCCGGATGCGGAAGGCGTATGGTGGCACACAGATGGCAGCGATACGAATATCAACGGTTGCGGCGATCAAGCTTTTGGAGACGGGCAAAGTGAGGGTCGGGTGGTCAGTGTGCTCTCTGAAAGCTACCCCTCAGGCTACCAAGCAAATGGAGAGATGCTACAAGTGCATGGGCTTCGGGCATCAGGCGAGAAGCTGCAAAGGACCTGACAGGTCTGATCTTTGCAGAAAATGTGGAGAGAAAAGACACATTGCAAGAGACTGCAAGAAGCAACAGAGGTGCATGCTCTGCAAAACGGAGGACAGTAATGACCATATGACGGGAGGCTTTAAATGCCCTGCATATAAGAAGGCGATAACAGGCCAATAGGAATGGAGATAACCCAAATAAATCTCAATCATTGTGACGTTGCACAGCAACTGCTGTGGCAGTCGGCAACAGAAACAAAGTGCGAAGTCGCAATCTGGTAACTGGGTCACGGATAGTGCAAGGATGGCGGTGATACAGGTTATGGGCAGATTTCCCATTCAAGAAGTGGTTGCAAGCTCATCCGAAGGTTTCGCGATCGCCAAAATCAAAGGAATCTTTGTATGCAGTTGCTACGCGCCTCCAAGATGGACAATGCAGCAGTTCCACCAAATGCTGGATGCACTTACCGAAAGATCGGACGAAGACCGGTAGTTATCGGAGGAGATTTCAATGCTTGGGCAGTGGAGTGGGGAAGTAGAGTGACCAAAGCTAGATGGTACAGCCTACTGGAAGCTCTGGCGAAGCTGGAAGTTAGGATATCCAACGAAGGCACCGTCAGCACTTTTAGAAAAGATGGTCGTGAATCCATTATTGATGGTACATTCTGTAGTCTGTCGCTGGTGGCAAATATGAACTGGAGAGTGTGCGAGGGGTATACCCATAGCGACCATCGGGCAATTCGATATAGCATCAGCCAACGAAATTTTGGGGCAGTACAGAGGACGAGTACCTGCGAGCGGAAATGGAAAATGAAGGATTTCGACAAGGATGTCTTTGTTGAGACACTTCACGTAGACAGTGTATCCTCACACCTGAACGCGAACGAGTTGACAGAAATGTTTGTGAGGGCATGTGACGCAACCATGCCGAGGAAATTGGAGCCAAGGAACAGAAGGCGCCCAGCCTACTGGTGGAACGACACTCAGCACCCTCCGCGCGAGTTGCTTCAGTGCCAGAAGACGTGTGCAGAGAGCAAGAACCGAAATAGATAGAGAGCCAGCCATGGCCACATTAAAACGGGAGAAAGTGGTGCAAGTCAAACTGCTACAAGGAGCTGTGCCGAGACGCTGATGCCAACCCCTAGGGCAACGCATATCGAGTGGTGATTACGAAGATTCGAGGTCCAATGACGCCCATGGAATTGTGTCCAGACAAGCTGGAAGTTATCGTGGAGGGGCTTTTCCCGAAGCACGATCCAACGACGTGGCCACCGTATGGCGAGGAAGGAGCCATCGCCAAAGGTGCACAGGTCTCCAACAAGGAACTCATAGCAGTGGCGAAAGGGTTGAAAGCGAAGAAAGCTCCCGGTCCAGATGGAATCCCTAATGTGGCATTAACAGCGGCGATCCAGGTGTTCCCGGACATGTTCAGGACGGTGTTACAGAAATGCTTGGAGGACGGTCACTTCCCAGACAGATGGAAGAAACAGAAGCAAGTGTTGCTGCCAAAGTCAGGAAAGCGGCAGGGAGATCCAGCATCATATATGCCTATATGCCTGCTGGATACACTCGGAAAACTCTTGGAGAAGATCATTCTCAACAGGCTGATGAAGTGTACGGAGAGCGAGCACGGATTGTCATGGAACTAGTTCGGATTCCGTAAAGGCAGATCTACGGTGGATACAATTCGGACAGTCGTGGAGAGTGCCAAGAAGGCATCCAAACAGAAGCGGAGAAGAAATCGATACTGCGCTGTAATAACCATAGACGTGAAGAACGCCTTCAATAGCGCTAGCTGGGAGGCAATCGCCGATGCGCTGCACAGAATGAGGGTCTCTGCCTACTTGTGTAGGATTCTGAGGAGCTGCTTCCAGAACCGGGTCCTGGTCTACCAGACCGACATGGGACACAGGTCACGATAATGATCACGGCGGGAGTTCCACAAGGCTCCATCCTTGGTCCAAAGCTCTGGAACACAATGTACAACGGAGTGCTGACACTGAAGCTGCCAAAGGGAGTCAAGATCATCAGCTTCGCGGATGACGTCGTCTTATCAGTTACTGGCGAGACGCTTGAAGAGGTGGAAATGTTGGCGACCGAAGCGATCGACACGATTGAAAACTGGATGCGAGGAGCGAAGCTGCATATAGCCCACCACAAAGTGGAGATGCTATTGGTCAGTAACCGCAAGGCGGTGCAGCGGGCTGAATTCACCATCGGAGGGCTTACAATTGCCTCGAAGCGCGCGGTGAAATACCTGGGAGTGATGATCGACGATCGGCTTAACTTCAACAGCCACGTCGAGTATGCCTGTGAAAAGGAGGCGAAGGCCATCAACGCAGTGGCTAGAATTATGCCGAACAACTGGGAACCAAGCAGCAGCAAGAGCCATCTTTTGGCTAGCGTATCCTCGTCGATACTAAGGTCCAGCCTGGGGTACAGCTTTGGAAACTAAGCAGAACCAAGCGAAACTGAACAGTATGTTCCAGCTCATGGCCATGCAAGTCGCAACTGCGTACTGAACCATCTTGTCGGAAGCAGTAATCGTTATCGCTGGAATGATCCCTATCGGCATCACCCTTGTATAGGACAGTGTGCTACGATCGTAAGGAAACAAGAGGAATACGGAAGATCGTAAGAGCGCAGTCGATGGCCAAGTGGCAGCAGATATGGAACACGGCGGAGAACAGTAGATGGGCACACAGGGTCATATCGCTTCTCTCAACTTGGGTGAACAGAAAGCATGGTGACGTGAACTGTTACCTAATGCAATTTCTGTCTGGCCATGGTTGCCTCAGGAAGTACCTGCATCGGTTCGGATATGCAGTGTCACCCCTCTGCTCCCTGTGGAAATGCGGAGGAGACACCGGAGCACGTTGTCTTCATCTGCCCTAGATTGGAGACATTGCGAAGGGTGCCCTTGACGTGGAGAATGTCGACGAAGAAATGTGTCGAGAGGAAGGAGCATGCAATGTGCCGTCAGCAGGGTAGACACGCAAATCATGTCAGAGCTGCAGCGTAAGTGGAGAGACGATCAGCGAGCTAGCAACGCCAGCTAGCGCTGATATTATGTCAAGTGCATTAGCACAGCTCCCCTGAAGCAGTGGCTTCACCGTGGTCCCGGGGGGAACAGTAAGGAGTGTTTTCATTGATCCGGCACTGGCACCAGCTGATGAATCCCTCACCGTGCCAGGGGTTAACATATGGGGACACTGGTTTCCAGCAAAACAGCAGAACACTACAGGCCAGGCTTTTGAAACTTTTTAAATTTTGTTATAAAATTTTTAAAAAAAATCATACATACATACATATATACATACATACATGCCTACATACATACATACATATATCCATACATACAAAAATACATACATACATACAGTATCGTGCAAATTAATGGAATCATCCTGATTTTAACATTTTTTGCATATTGCAACACTGTAATGTCAATTGACAAGTGTCAAAGCATTAAAAACATAACCTATAATTATCTAAAGGTTGTTAGAAGTAGCTATTCGGAAAATTTTCACCAAGTTTTTGATTTTTTATCATTTAAAGCTGTATATACAGTAATTACTAAGTTTGTGTAGTCGATCTTTCATGATAGATATCACGCCAAGGAAGCGCGAAAAGCGCTAATATTCAATATTGTACGAATTTGCTGACACGAAATTTTTGTTATGCTATTAAATTATTTGTACAGCACCAATGTTAATTTCTGTTACCGCTGTCTCCCGCCTTTGCGTGAATCATATTAGAGGTGAATACGTCCACGTTTGAATTAATTAAATCAGAAGTACACAGAGTTTCGATATGGGGCTTAATCACCAAAGGCTAATTGAAGTATTTGGCAACATTCTTGTTGACTTAAACTACAGAGAAAATCATTAGGTAAACATGCAATTTTCAAGATAGTGCCACGAAGATAAAACAAATAACAGAAGTTAATGTAATAAAGGGTATGGCTTAAAAATAAAAGGTTGACTGTAGAGGTCAGAAAGGTCCATTTTCAAAAATAGGAATTACTTTTTAAAACATCTTTAACACAAATGGCCAGTTCCAGAAACTTTCACCAATTAAAATGATTACATCTAAACAATTATTATTTTAATTCCATTTTAAATAATACTAAAAGTTTATGTAACTAATAATCTTTACGGTTTTTATAATATTTAAGATTTTACATAATAGTATTATTGCTCATAACGATATTGTATGCGAGGCATATTTTTCATTCTTTGGATAACTTTATTATTATTTTTATTATCTGTTATATGGACTTTTCGATTATAAAGTCACTTTTAAATAATATTAATTTGATTACACTTGTCCCATTTTTTGGCCCAAATGGAGAAAATATTTATTTTAATTTAGAAATAATTTCACCAGCAGACATTCTATATTAATTTATTTTTTTCTAACTATTCCGACAAAGTCGATCAAAAGTAAATATGTACATTGATTCTTATGAAAGAAATCAATGCTTACACGATCAAAGATAATGGGAACGGACGGCCAAGTACCAAACTGTGCATCGCTCGTAAAATTCTGATAAATTTGATACGTCTCACATAAACCAATAAACTTTTCTACATCTAACCTCATGTTTGGCCATCAACAATAAGATCTTATTAACATATTGGTCCTAACAAGGCCCTAATGTTGCTCGTGAAACAAATTTAAAATCTCTCACTAATGATGTTGAAATTACTACTTTAGTGCCCTATAGCAGACATTTATTTTCTACAGAATATGCATGCCCCAGATCAAGGTAATATGATATATAGTAATCCTTATCATTATAATTGCTCTAACTAATTACAGTAAATTCCATTACCTTATAAAAAATTACATCTTCCATCGCTGCTTTTAAAAAATCTTCATAGTTAAGAGGATTATTGTCCTTTAAATTATAGTAATAAAATTAATTGTTCAGGAACATTGGTTTTGTTAGCATTGGAAATCGAGACAGAGCGTCTGCATTTGAAATGCTGGTTTCCTTCTGGTATTGAATGTCATGTTCATAGCCTGACAAATTATAGCCCATCGGGTTATGCGAGATGCTGATGGCCTCGGAATACTTTTGCTCTGAACGAATATCAACTGCTCTGACCGAATATCACTTATAAAGTTAAATTTTCTACCATATTGTTAATTTTTCGCTTAGCAAACGTTATTGCGAATAAATCCCTCTCAATATTAGAATATTTCTGTTCTGTTGCGGACAAAGTGCATGCTTTAAACAAAAGTGGATGGTCATTGATATCCACCTTATGACGCAATACCGCTCCAACCTCATATCCACTGGCATCACATGTCACATAAGTAGGTAATAATGGATCATCCTGAGCAAGAACCCTACTTACTAGAAAAAACTTTTTTCTTGTGATCAATATATTTTTTTTTTGAAATTTTTTAATCCAAATAAAATTAGCATCCGATTTATATATACCATACGATATTTTAAATTTTTACGATAGGTATTGGTATAAATATCGCATAATAATTTGATAAACTGAGGTATACCTAAGCTGTGTAATGTTCTGTCCCTCTGGTGTTTTTTTGATACAGTCAACTTTTTCTTTTTATCCACAACATGGCCTAAGAATGTTACACTTCTTTCATACAACAAATATTTTCCTTAAACAAATTAATTATGGCATAATATTCCATTGTACATCTTAAGTCATTCCACACTTTTATGATAATTTTCTATTGTATCACTATACACCAGAATATTATCGAAATAACAACTAGTATTTGGTAATCACGACCATTTTCTATCTATAATATCTTGAAAAATCCCAAGTTCTGAGAAAATACCAAATGGAAAAGTGCTATATGTAATATGACCAATATGTGTATTTATTGCTAACTACTTACAAACAACTGATAATAAGCACCTTTTGAATTAGGGACACAAGGGTATTTCTTTCCATGAAATTTTCCAAAAATATGTCCGATTAAAGGTAAGACATAATGATCTGAATCGATGACTTTATTTACAACTTTAGATTTTGCTCGGGCGAACCCGTCACCCCGAGGAGTGTTAACCAACTCTATCGTTATATGGCCCCTACATGAGCGTAAGGAATTTGGACAATACATATCCACAATCCAACGTTCCCAAATCCACCGAGAGTCCGACTCTTACGAGGTACTGGGAATTTTTCAAACCCAGTGGAGGGGCCCTCGTGCCCTCGCGACCAAAATTTGGGCAGATTTCTCCATCCACCTGTTAGTTTCGGGCTCAAAGTCGCTTGCGCAACCTCTACCTACCGTAATAACGCGGCATTTCGTAGCTCGGAAATATCGTGGACCCGTGGCGTCTTTCGTCGTTTCTCCTTTTAGGTCTTGAAGAACGCCGTTGTCATCAGTATCAGTATCAATTTATTCATTCCAGATATACAATAAAAAAATGTGGTAATAATCACTTAAAGCTAGTTGTCATATATTGGAATTCGTCGGTTGTTGAAAAATTACATACATTAAATTATTTTGATTTTAACAATATTAACGTCATTATAAGAGAGTTGTAGTGTAATGTATCTACCAGCAACATGAAAAGTAAAATTAATTTGCAGTTGACTCAAGTCTGCTTTACACGGTAGATATATAAAAAAATATAAAAAGTAAACAGAACTATCTCCATGTACATGGACATCTTAGCGGAGTGGGCGGATGCCTTGATGGAGGACTACTCTGCTGTGAAGATGCTTTTTACGAGTTGTTTTCTAAAATAATGTGCAAGCAAATGTTAACGTGCCAATCTCAAGGACCGTTCTTTGGTTTTCAAGTGAAATTGCCGTAGAATGTCCTGTCTTGCTAAAAAAAGAAGCAACATCATTTTACCAGTGCTTCGACCTTTCTTGCATTTCGTCGGCAAATCCTCCTAAGTATGTTAAAAACTCACTCCGTTAATTAACACTTTCTTTTAGGTTCGTACCAGTACATCCAGCTTTCTTCTCCGGCTATGATATTATGCTGCTAATGTTTGCCCTCCATAGTATTTCTTTATCATTTTATCAAACCACTATAAACTCGTTTTTGACTTTACATTTACTCAAGCGATATCCTTCTCGAGCAAACTTTTTCTAATATACAAGTGGCCAAGCTTTTTCAAACAAACACGTTTCCAAAATTTTTCAACTAAACAAATTTTCAAGCAAACAAGATTCCAAACATTCAGGTTTACGTGCAAAATATATGTAGCACTTTACTCGTTCTAATATTCAATACTGTGCGAATTTGCTGATATACATACATACCTATACATATACACACACATACATAATTACAAAGTCCTCAAACCACACAAAGGCTATGTTTCACTGATGTTAGTTTAGTTACAAAACTGATTTTAAACTTAGTTTTTATGATGGTCCCAATAATTTATTTAAGAAAATAGGTATTGTCTTCTTTCAGAAATTTGCGGATTGCTGAGAGAGTCAGTGGCTTCTTTATTTCACGACATGACTCTAATTTCATCGATTTATTTTTAAGGTTTACTACACAACCCCCCCCCCCCCTATTTCTGTTTAAGAAAAACATGCAAAAAACAACGCCCCGAATT
>JAOPUG010000376.1:8531664-8543992 GCA_027564375.1 Micropterix facetella | reverse complement strand
ATATTATACATATCCATATAGGATGATCCTGATAGGATAATCCTGATATTTTATTCATATTTTCTTCATCACTTCAAAGACCCACTCTCCGTTGTAGTTGTCTTTAACAATCGAACTTAATCGTTTTCGTTTTCGCGAAGATCACGTCAATTATAATTTCTAAACCAAATATCTTTTTTTTAACAATTACGTCACAAGAGTCAGAGATTACCAGGTTCAGTTGCATGTTATGACATTCGTCAAAAATATCACTTTCGAAGCAATAAGCATACCCGTCTATAAACTTTACAGCGGCAATATAGGGCAGCAAAACGTGGTAATTTCACGGAAAGTGAAAACTAAAAGTGCGACACTGTGCAATCGTATTTTATGGCAATGGATCGGCACAAAGGACGCCGCGCTGCTGTAAAATTATAATTCTGGCTAAGCAACCCACCCGCCATAAACGATGTGTCGCAATGGCCTTCCTTGTCGGTATGGTGGGCCGTTGGGGACGAGAAAAGGCAAATAATTTGTAAGCAATTGAACAGTCACACTTGTGCAAAGGGCTCGGACACGGTCACGTGCTTACCGTACAATAAAACACTTCGGTGTGGTCCCATAGACGTTGGAATGCGGAAAGATGACAGTGTATAAAATATACAAGAAGATGGATGCGGGCTGTGGGTGGCAGTATTCATGGTGAGATACTCGGGATGAAGCGATTCTCAGTTTGCTGGTACTCGAAATTAGTCTTGTAACGGATGGGATATGGGGATATCTCAAGTACGTAACCCTTTAACAATTGGTTTTCGATAAGGTAAAGTGCAAGGGATGGGTTTTCAGAAAAAAATCCTGATGTTGAGTGTCTTCAAATATATTTTCCATGTGGGTCTGCGGATGAACGTGGACAAAACAAATATAATGGACAACGCTTATGTCCATGATAGTCTATAATGGGTATGGACAGTCCATCCACAGTTCATCCAGCTACAATGATTGATAGTAATGCGACTCTCGTAACATTTGAGGAGTATGTCTGCCTTGAGTGGACATATGTAGTAAGGTCCATAAATTTCCGGCCCAGCCCACTTCGCACGCTTGAAACCAGTTTAGACTTGTGCTATCGGATGATGCAACAACTGCTGTCATTGTGTACAGCGACTCACTAATTCATTTTCAGCAGTTTCGTTTTAACCTTGATTTGAAGCAGACGTGTCGACTACTTTTTGAAAATATTTAAAATCGAATATTGCATGCGATAATTTTTTTCACTAAAGAAGGTGTTTCTCCGGCACAAATTAAACTTCGTTTGGATGGTATGTATGGGGCCTCTTCTCCTTCATATTCCACTGTAAATGAATATGCTGAGCTATTCAAACTGGGGCTAGAATCTGTAGAAGACGATCCTCGCTCTGGTCAACCTGCAGAAGCCGTCACTCCAGAACTGATTGATTTTGTGGAACTCGAACTGCTTAACGACCGGTGTCTGAAAACAAAGGAAATCGCAGCAAGACTAACATTATCTAAAACTACTGTTATCAGAGTTGAACATTTGCACATCAATAAGGTTAGTGCAAGATGGGTGCAGCGACTTCTTTTTAGAGTGTGAAAAAAGTCATGCTGAAGTGTTGTCGAGAGTTTTTAGAAGAGTATAGCCTAGATCCAGAAATGTATTTGTGTCAATGGAGTGGAGAAAACCAGGAGAAGCACCTCCTCGAAAAGCTAGAGTCACGCAGTCAACAAAGAAGTTATAGCCACATTTATTTGGGATTCCCAAGGGATTTTGCTCATTAACTTTAAGGAAAGGAATACGACTGTGAACGCACAGTACTATGCAGTTCTACTGCACTATTTGCGAGATGCCATTAAGCAAAAGACGAGAAAAACTGACTAGAGGTATTCGGCTACTTCACGATAATGCGCTTGTGCACACAGCACTTATTGACAAGACTGCTGTGAGGGAATGTGGGTTCACGGAAATTTCTCACCTACCCTACAGCCCAGATCTAGCCCCGAGTGATCACTAACTGTTCTCAAAATTAAAATCCGACATGCAGCTGTGGAAGTTTCAGACCGATGAAGAGGTTCAAGAAGGCATTGAGGGCCATTTTACAACTAAAGAAGAGAATTATTTTTTTAAGGGTATAGATATGCTTTTAACGAGATGTAATTAATGTATTGAACTTAACGGAGATCATATTGAAAAACAGTAAGCAACATTTTTTTAAATTTTTACCTTCTTTATACCTAGGGCTGGAAACTAAACTAAACTAAACTTTACAAAAGAGACCGATAGAAGAACGATTATGGTGGACACAGTCCAAGAAAATGTATTTTCTGGTCTGACAATGTGTCTTCTAACTTTAATGACATATGATGTGGAAACTGTGAACATGACAACAAATATTAGCAAACTAAAGTGGCAGACATATATTAAAGACATACCTCATCCAGCTGCTGGTCCAAAAACTTAAGGAAGACTGCGGGAAGCGACTCGACGAGCGAGACAGAGAACAGGATGGAGTATCTTAGCTTAGGGCTAAGGTTAAAGTTAATCTTAATCATAAGATTAGCTGTTGGATATTGCTAGGTGGCTATAAGCTCCTCAATTTGTATTTTTTTGTGCAAATAAAAAGTGCATATTTTGTTTACTGCGTAGCAAGACTTGAGAGAGATATATATCCAGCAGCGTAGGATGATGAGTAAAGTGAGGCTAGTACCGTATGTTAGTTAATGTTAAAATTGAATAGCGCGCCTAAAGCAGCATCTGTAGTCGTGGCGTCTATTTTACAGCATGTGCATAATGTACATTTTCAAGATCTAGATTTTCAATATTTAGTTTTGCACCATCTACTTTCCAGCATCTGGATTTGCATCTACGAAAATTACTGTTCGCAGATCTAAATTTTCTATGATAACTTTGCCGACAAAACATATGCTGCAAATAGCATCACCTCCCGATTATTATATAGGGCAGAGTTTTGAACTAGGAAATTACGAAAAACTGATATGGTGAGACATTTAGAAAGGAAACGCGACAACGCTGTCCGAAGGTCAACTTAAAGTGCACCCTTTCAAAGTAAAGTAAGCTTGAACTATATGTGGTCAAATGGAATCATTTAGTCGTAAATACGGGCTGAAAAAGTGGTCTTGCTGAATATAATGGTAATGTTTCGAGAAAATTGTATCGTAGTCTGGTAATATTGTAATAATAATACAGATTCCACACTTCTTTGACACCTTTTGTGTGAATTAGACTTCATTCCGTTTGTGGCCATTCACGGCTTCTACAATTTAATGATGATGATCATGCACATTGATGATGGTTATCCCTCCACACGAGAAATTATATTAATGACCTAATTAAATTCGCCAAAATCTGCTATATTTAAGGACCTTTTTAATGTTACCAATGCTATCTCTTACAGAACGCAATTTAATTTTTCATTGTTTTAGACAAAGTACACTATTTTAACTAGTTTCGCTAGAAGTGAAGCAAATTAAGTTTTTTATTGTGTGTCGTGTTTCAAGACGTTAAAACTCTACTTTCTGTACATCAAACCTTGTCGGGTTAACAGTTGTGTTCAGCAAGTAAGCCTCTTATTACCATCTGCTTTTTCTTTTGTCTTCAGGGGCTATAATGTAAGACTCCAATTCTAAAGACTTCCAAATTTATCTCTATACCAGTTCTGATAATTTTCTTTTTGCCTATCGATAATTTCTGTCACATAATTAGGCTTGGCGTAAAATCATGGTAGGTTTAGTCAACTATTGATCAAACAGTATTTAAAAAATCGCTGATTTGTGTATAGGTAGTGAAATAGACAAAAGAACCAATTAACGTTCTCGGTTGAAAATCCGTCACCGGAAAGACCGACAGATAAGACTCCAGTCCGGGCAGTGGGTAAGTATGTTATTGTGTAAGAAAAGCTCCGTTCAACCGTTGAATTCCTGCTTTTATCTCACCTGTCTGGGCGACTGTGTCTCAATTGGAACCCACACGGCATAAACTGCGGCGAAACTTCGAAGGTTTAAACTGATCCTAAACAAAGACAGTCAATGATCCTCGAAGCGTGTGGGTAGCTAAGATTTGTGAAGGCGCTGATTTTTCGCTGAATATAAATTCAGGGGGAGAGAAGCCGAGCGAAATCGATTAAAGCGCATCCCACTAAGTACTGGCAGAGCCAATACTATTTAGAATTATTCACAATACTATATAGTTTACTTACAGCATAGAGTCATCTGACATTGATAAATGACAATTGACATTTTTTTAAATAATTGACGCCAGTTATTCATGCTGAAGTTATTCGGATAGAAGGGACAATATTGCGATCAGATGTACTATTATAAATACCGCAATATGACCAATATGCCCAGCAATTATTAGCGCGTCTCAACAGATATGCAGTTGCTAATAACAGAAATACTAATGCACCTATGAGAAGTAAACTTAAGGTACGAATAAATAAATTAAGGTAGGAACAAAATAAAAACTGCTTAAAGACACCCCACTATTAGGACAGTAGTGTATAGCCACGGAGAAGTAACCCAATCTCCGTGTGTATAGCCATTTCACTTGACAAAATAAATTAGAAAATGTTTCCAGACATTGATATCTCGGTTAAGGCGACGATGTATGTACATTTTAAAGATTACATTTTTTGGAAATGTTGAAACCGTTGAAGTGAATTAATTGATGATGTTAGCCAACTAAAAAATATATCGTAACTCACGGTACCTCTCTTGAAGCTATTTCAGACTCTCGGTAGCTATTTACGACTTTTCTCAAAAAAGATTGGTAATTTGAGAAAAACAAATAAAGCTGGGAGCTATATGGAAAGTTTTCATTCCAGAGTATTTATTGAACCATCCCTCGTACTAAACAGCAGAACCAAGAAGATAATAATTTTAACAATAGAGTTATACGGTATAGAACTGTCACAACATTTAAAAAAAATAGTTTTTCATGATAAATTATATATATAGACGTTACATCCATATTCATTATCAAATATTACTTATTACTGCATACTTTTCTTTATTTTGGTATTTTTTACATAAACTATATACCTACATTAAACTTGCAGTGCCATCGATAATTTTTTTTCAAATAAAATAATGGTGTTTTTTAAAAGTAATATTTTCTACAGCACGTTTCTATTAATTTTCTCATACAAATGCGCCGAGCAGTCTTCATTCGGCGCATTTGTATGAGATTTTTTTACATAGGTACATTGTCGCACCAAGAGAGCCGAAGGCCCGTCCACGAGGGCTACTGGCCTGTGCACTCGGCAGAGAATTTGCAGTACATAATCAATAAATATCCTTTATTAATAATGCGTTACTCAAATTCCAATGCTCGATAAAAAAATCTATAATTATACGTGAGCATAGCATCGCAGATTAAAACGATTTTGCCCGAATGCAACTATTATCTCAATGTGGAATATCGCTTTAGAAAGGACTGCAAAAAATCGGTGAAAAAATATAGAATTGCTTTTAACATCTTGGGCAGAGTCAGCTACCCGCGCCAAAAACAAATTATCGCAGGCGCTGCGTGCCGCACCCTGGAAATCATACAGGGGTACAGAAACGGTGGTAAAGAAATTAGTATTTTGCATCAGTCATGGAGACACATCTGATTAAAAGATACCGCAGTGATTTCTAATATTCTGACTTAATAATAATGTAAGACTCTATTTTAGGTACGTGTTTTGTTAAATACTTGGCTCTAGGTTAATCTTTTTCATCATAGCATTTGAATGAATATAATTGCATAAACACTGGCGTGTAATACAATCAAGGCAGTTGGTGTAGTTACATAACTATTACATAACGCTTTATGAATTGTTATCACACAAATGTCTATGATTCATTTAAAAAAAAAGATGAAGAAAAGAAATTTCTCTAAAGGACAGAAAAATAAATTGAGACGATAGATTGATAGCGATAAATTGAGAGAGAGATAAATTGAAGCGTATTGCGATGGTACAAAAGCAATCGCGTTTCGGGTGCAGGAGATGTTTCATGTTTTCCCCTATTGACTCAATTTTGCTTTGAGCGTCCAAGTACGCATACTCGTTGTGTTGTCATATTAAATAAAAAATTGTGCATGGCTTGTATACCTGCAGTCAAAGTGAATGGTTATAACATTACATAATTTAAAGTCGTGGGTACTACTCTCGAGGAAGCAGTGCCCTAATGGAAGACTGAGACTGAAATGCAGACTGAGACCATAGGCCAAAAGTTTGAAATATTGGGTCATTCTTCGTTTTGGTGGACCTTGGGCTACAGCGACATATCAAGGTATTATCGGTAAGAGGAAGCCTACAAATTAATGATTGACTGCAGCTCATCGACAATCTCGTCTGCGACGACATAAGTTTGTTTTATTGAAGAATCAGTAGGCTTGAGGGGCTCTTGCTGGTTCTAGGATAGCATTTCACTATAGGCACGAACAAAAATGTCGATCATTAGTGGACCAAAATGTGGTGGTAGCTATAGTGGTAAATGTGGTGGATTTGGGCTGGCTATGTATGCCGGTTTTATTAGATAAATCATATATTTCAATGCCATGTACACACCTACAGATATTTAGGAAAATGGTATATAAATTATTCAGTTCCGAGTCCACCCGTTAAATAAATAAGGCATATCTACGGTAAGTACTACTAACTGACTAACTAGCTCAGGCGAAACCCTTTAGAAGCGGTGATATTGCAATCTGTGGTGCTTACCGTACATTCGCCACGGCGCGGCGCGCCGTTGCAGATAATCGCAGGCGTGCTCCCAGTAGACGGTGAAGTTCTTAAGCGGGCTGGTCTTTCCAGAAGTGGGCTTGGTATTGTCATATTATGGTCGATTCGGCAGGTGCGTGATTTGGGTCTAGTCCGTGATCTTTGGAGGGAGAAGGAAGCCTTCAGGTTTGGAAGGAGAGCGAAATGGTGCTGGTAAAGGCCACCTCACGTATGCTTTTTCCCGTCGGTGACAGATAAGATGGAAAATGATGAATTCCTGTGGTTTCGCTACGTCACTACAAAGTACATTGGGGGTCACGGAGACATCAAAGAGAAGTTAGCGGAGTTTGGACTATCCGAGGGGGTGTGTGGGTGCAGTCGCGAAACGGCTGAGAGTTCATTTAGACTTGGGCGATACTATAATGCGAGGGCAGAGTCTGCAGTCTCTATAACAAGGATTATGGAATTCCTTGCTCTGCTAGTGCTCTTTATGTGCTTGTACAATTGCAGGTACATACAACCTCCTGGGCAGAGTAGAATGACACAAGTCATTATAGTTGCCCGGGTGGTGGAAGGAATGCTATTACTCCTCCAACAACTACCCTTGACATTGGTAGTTATTTATCGAAACAGCTTAATGTTAAATACGACATATATATTTCTATTCGAATGTTTGCTACTCCTGCAGTGTACAATCGATGCGATCCCAAATAACGATCTTTTTTGGCCAAAATTGACGCCATGCGGGCGTAGACTCGCTAATAGCTTTTAGTGGCTTTGTTCTTGGCGGCATGGACATTTGGTTGGTGTGGACGAGCGAACCATCGCCAGACTGGCGCGGGCGGTGGCGCGGCGCTCCGTCTGCCTACTCTGCGCCTACTTTGATGTATCTCTTACCTCATCCACTCGGCTTGTTGACTCTGACCGCTATCGACACGATGCGGGTTAGGAATTTCATTATTACGAACTTCGTAGGGACGCAGGTAGAGAGATATAAATACATCTGCCTTTTGACTAGACTCACTGTTTGTATGAGTGGTTGATGATTCTAATATTAGTAACGTTTCCTGAGCGGATACAAGTAAGCTTTCAATGATAGTTTGGCAGGGAATCCATCACCGCCTAAAATCTTCGTATAGCTTTATATTTAGTGACAAATTAGGTGCTAATGAATTTAATAGCATATTAGTGTAACTTCATATGCCCAAAAAATCAAGTCAAAGAGAGTCTCTTGGACTTGATTTTTTGGCCACATCAATTTACACTAATAAGCGATTTAACTCATTAGCACTTGATGGGTCACTAAATAGAAAGATATTATGAACAGTTAATGGAAAATAGGGTATTCCTCGACGAAAGCAAAAGCAATGTTTCTTTTTATTATAAAAAGTAGATGGTTACGAATGGGTTGTACAAGCTCTTAGTCCTGACCTTTTGAGATTTACATTGCGTCTTAATTATTTACCTTATATAATTTGATATTTCTCATGAATCTCAGCTTAGCATACTCTTGAGTATGATGTTGCTGACCTCTTCAGGCGCTTGACTTTTGGTAGGCGATTGGTTCGCAATAGTTCGCATATGCATAGGAGATGCTCTGCTGTTTCAGCATTTTCTCGCATTTTAGCGTCGGCAAATCCCATGTTTTCAAAATGGTTTACTAAACAGTAACCAGCGCGAAAGTTCTGTTACTAGTCTTGGACTAACTTTCCTGGGAGGGAGTAGCTTTATTTTCCTTTTTGATAAAAAGCTTTCGACTTTTTCTTTAGAGCTAGGTGACAATTTCTATGACATGCCAATTTTATTGTCAATATCTATAAAACTGGCCGAGATAAACGGTGGCCAACAACCAGACTTACTTAGGCAGACAGACAGCGAAGTCTCACCGATATATTTCCGTTTGTACGTTTTGGTACAAAACTCATGCCTATGCTTGATCAGTTTAAAATTGTGGCATCGGGAGACTCGCTTAGTAAAGTACGTACTGAATTTGATATTATAATTATAAATAAGATAAAACGAATTTACCGCGTGAAGTTTTACCGCACCCGATGTTTCGGCGTTGTTGCAACCACCGTTGTCCAGGGCAAATTCGTTGCCAACCCTTACCCAGGATAACGGTAGCTGCAATTTCGCCGAAACGTCGGACTCTACAAACTTCACGTGGTAATTTCATTTTATCTTATTTAATAATGTCAAACAACCTAGATACCTACATATCTGTTTTTAAAAATATTTTTAGATTAGTTTTAGAGCCAATCTTCCTTTATCACAGCGAATTAACCTATATAATACAACTTACTGAATTTCATATTGCCTACATGTTTAATATAAAAAATCTAATCTCATCCTAAATAAACAGGGTAAATGTTTACTTTTGTTAAGTAAAACCCCCATTATTCTTAGGTGTATGGTAACAAAACAGATTAAATTAAATGCAAATGATCACGATGCCGAATTTCAGTAAGATTCATTATTATTTTTTCATAACTACTTACTTATATAAAACGAATTGCGTGTCGTTTTCCTTCTAACGACGCGATGGTGCTCGATAGAAATAATATATTTTGTTTTGCATTCGGCGTCCGAATTATTAACATTGCCAATTGATATCTTCAGTGTTTAAAACGTATAAAATCTCTTACTGCGACGCCCTCATATTATACGGCTGGCAACGATCGGCGACTTTCTCGAAATCTACTGTTGAGAAACAACCCGCTATGAACGGGCTTATATTCTAGTATCGTATAATAAGCAGGGTGTGAATGTTTTCTTCAGTCAACTAAAACTTGATTATCCTTGAGCGTATCCTAAAGAGAAAACAAATAAAATTTAATAAAGATGACTTTTTCATTAGAGTTTTCTCTAATTACTTAGTTATTAGTAAATTAATTTCAAGCCGTTATCATTCTAGCATAAAGTCAATGGCTGCATAAAATAGATAGTGTATTTATACGCTGCTGCCGGATTATTACCATTACCAATTGACATTTTCAGTGTATAAATTGTATGAAGTTACTGGCACCATCAAGCTAAATTTTAAGAGTGACAACCTTCATTCAGCATAGTTCTCATCGCGTTTTACTATAGATGAGTTGGGTACCTGATCAGGCCGACAGGGGATTTTTGGTAAAAGTTTTATACTAATAACGGATAATTTTCGGCATACATGCCATTTTCTGCTTTAGGAAAAACTGGGATGTTCATTTGACCGTTCAAATGGAAAAGCACATTACAATCAAAATACAAGATACCGAACCGCATTCGCGAGTCCTGAAATCTGATAGTTCGATCTGTCAAGGTGGCATTTCTGTGTGCGATTGTCTGCCGCACTGCGGGGGTAACCCGGAAATAAATTGGCGGCAATTTCGGGATGTTATTAGCGCCTTGGACGCAGATTAAATCATGTCACGATGATTGATCGCGGTCCTTCCATTACGAACGTCCAAAGACGTGTTCCTTTATGTCGGGGCGGGACCACCGCGACCGCCCCGATCCCTATCTCGAACGCCCCGCCACATCCACGGCCATTCGGATGTCACTTTTTGATAATGCACCAGTTATCATTGACACCATCACATCGAGTTTTCAGACTCGCTGAGAAATGTCAGAAAATAAAATTTAAGATGACTTTTGTGTATAGCTCCAGTGAGTTACGGGTAGGTTGGTGCGACATACCGTGGGGTGGTCGATTTCCGAGAAAATTGAGAAAATATGTATGGATTGCGATAATAATTTAAGAAATGGAGGAGTGGTAAAACACAGGCTCGCGCATTTGAGTCCTGGTCAACGATGTATTGTAGAAGTTAAGGACGATTTTTTTCAAGATACTTAATTTGGTTATATATATGAGTATACAGATTAAACTAATTTACCGCGTGAAGTTTTTAGCACCCAACGTTTCGGCGATGTCACAACTGCCATTGTCCAGGGTAGGCTAAAATGCTGTCAATCGTCATCCGTTGTTCTGCGGGTAAGCGGCAAACTGCTGCTAGATTATAACGGGTTCGGCAAGCGCGAATCTAAAAATCCGCCGTGCATACAACACTTACGTCCTTGGGCTCCGCGATGGTCGTTGAGAACATTTTAAGAAGAGGATTCCACGTAGTAGAGTTTGAAACTGTCGTCTCTATTGAAGTTCGGGGTTCTTCTTATTTCAATGGCTTCCCAGATCATGCGCGGAAAGTAAAATTGATCTTTGGATAGCACAATGGGATTTTAAAACTGCATCCAGTGTTTAGTTCCGCTATCCCATATGTGTTAGCAGATCGCTGAATTTTTTTGATGAGTGTTTTTAACAGCTTTGATGTGTTCTATCAGTCGAGTGGCTATGGGCCGTTTCGTTTGTCCAACGTAGCCTAACTCCACAGCTGTATTCGATTTAATACACACCCGGCGTTTGCAGTGGTATTACATACTTTACATGCCTCAGAGATCGAGCTATATTTAGGGTGGTTTGAAGATCGTTTTTATGTCGAATTTGTTTAGCATCTTACTTATTCGATCAGTCATGTCCTTGACGTATGGTAAGAATGCTCGTGATCTGCTCGATTTCTGAGTTTCATCTGTATTGGAGCGTGTGCGTGTTTCGTGATATTTTCCGTAATCATTTTACCTAAGGACATTATTAACATGGGAATTCACAAAAAACTTCCTCATGGTGGGATATTTTCTTATGCAGGTCTGAAATTGAATGATTTTGGTTTATAAAACAAGAGTTTTTTTAGTTTAAGTTAATTATTATCTCAACTCAACCCTTCATTTATATTTTAACTTTGACATATTAGAACAACTTGAAATTTGGACATATCACTTGGATACATTATGTATTAAAGTAATCATTACTATTTTCATCATAAATTATACCTATCAATGTTAAATTGCGGAAATTGATATAAAATTCGATGAACAAGATTATTTTTTAATTTAATGAAATTTGTCTTAGAGGCCTGATTAGGTCAGGCCATGGTTCATATTTTATAATTTTATAAAATATTTCTGGAGTAGTATTATTTTAGCAATTGAAAGCATTTCTTAAACTATTTCATTGTTTATGAAGACGTGAACGATTTTCAGAATATCTGAGTATCCACTATACTGTAGAAATCATCATAGCGTGTCGGCGGATTCCTCTTTTCCTAGTCAAACAATTTCGATTTTTAAATTCCGAGTAGTTGAGAAAAACCACACTTCTCAACTGGCCTAATAGGTCAGTGCAATTAGTGATTGTGCGATCAGAATTCCTGTATTTCATTCTTTACATGTTTTTTAAACTGGCGTCCTAATGTTAAATCTAATTTTATCATTTTGGCGCGACTGTGTGCGCGCCGCCATGTTGAAAAAAAAAACAGCCGAAATCAAGGCAACATCTAGGTATCGGTAATATCTAAAATAGCCTTAGCACATCATATGTAACATAACAACTACTACAAATTTAGTATGTACAATTTTCTTCTATCCCTAATATGTACCGAAATATAAAAATATATGCGTAAAAGTATGCAAGAACTTGTAAAATGCTATGGTATGGTTTTTCGCGAGTATCTCGTTTGAGTGCAATTTATAGAAAAATTGTCTAACACCAAATTTGGTGATAATAAATTTTC
>JAOPUG010000376.1:8505150-8518508 GCA_027564375.1 Micropterix facetella | reverse complement strand
AATTGTGAAACAAAATAATCTAGGGACCCACTCAAATACACACACAAAATTTCATCAAAATCGGTCTAGCCGTTTAGGAGGAGTTCAGTGACATACACACGTACAGAAGATTTTTATATATAAGATATATATTGAGTGAGTTTGAGGTATCGTTGGGTTTAAGACTATACTCGGGCGAGCCCGTCACCCTGAGGCGTTTCAACAAACTCTATCGTTATATCGCCCTGAGATGAAACGTACCGAATTTTGACAAAACAAATTCACTATCCAACTACGCCGCGGCCCGTTAGAGACCGACGCCTTAATATCGAGGCACCGGCCAGCGAGCTGCCCGGCGGGCCAGCCTCACATCCTAACTACCAAGTTTAGTTGAATTTATCCATCAGTTTGGTTCCAGACTCCAAGTCGCTTTCGCAACCTATCGTGATAACAAGGCATTCCGTTACTCGGAAATATTAAGGACCCGTGGCGTCCTTCATTCAGCTATATTCACCCGAGATCGGATGACCATGGGGTCATTTCTAAGGGTAGGGGACGAGAGGTCGAATGTCTGCTGTTCGACGGTAGGTCGATAACCCCGCGCCTTAAAAAGCATTACGCTACTAGACTCTGCCGACTATTCGCCAGTTGAGCAAGACCGGTAAACCGACCAATAGATCAACCGTACAGAACCGCCGAGGTGTTACCCCAGGTCCAAAGGGTGTTTTACCGGATTAGTCTTACTTCGGGGAGGCTTCCGGATGGGAGCTGGTTCGTTAGTTGGGCCGACAGGGTATACAAGAGGGTCATGTGGCCCGAGCTGCACATGACCCATTATACCCCAATAAGGTTTTTGTGGTATGTCCATTTGTATTTGCTACCTTGGACGACTATTTAATTATTACGTTTATTTAATTAGACTTTTTCTCAAGCAGTAATTACCGCGGCCATAGGAGTTTCATTTAAAGAAATAAATATAAGCGACGGAATAGTTCTCCCATTCAATTGAATTAAATAAGGAGAGACTTTCAGAATCTCATTATGTCTGAGCGGCGACCGTTCGTCTAGAAAAGCAAATACCGACTCCCTAATTGAATTTGGGCACAAAGAGTAAAATGCAAGCGCATCGGTAGGAAAACGGCCGCGACAGAGCGCCAAGCGGTACAAACGAGACGAGATGCCAGAGAAAATGAGGTAATTACTGTCATTGGAACGCTCAAGAATCGGGACCCCGGATACGAGAGGGGTGCCACTACGAATTCCTGGCCCGATGCAGATGCATATGAAAGGATGGAGGGCTATACGAAGAAGCCATTGTGTCAAAAAAATAAAATAAGACAAGCCACGCTAGACGGATTGCATTCAATGCGCCGTGTTAGAGGAGACCATACAGTCGTCAATTGTGGCCTTTTCGCCCTACACGACTCCGGTCCTTCGTGCCGGATTCTTCGAGCATGTATCATGGAGGGAGAAGACAGCGCGTCACGCCCAACTTTACGGATGTCGGCATCGAGCAGCGTTAGTAATGCCAGGAGCAAATGAGATCTGTTAGCGAAATGATACGAGTCAACCGCCAGCGAGCGAGAGCAGCCTTGGAGAAAAGCAAGCTTACGGGGCAGCAGGCAAGAAGGGAAGTATCGATGGCGGCTGAGGTGGCAGCTAAACAGGCGGACATAGCTAGTGTGTGTGATAAGTGTGACATGGGACAGGTGTGTGTGTGCGCATGCGTGTCTACTTGCATTCGTGCGTTCGTGCGCGCGTGCGTATGGGCGGCCGTACCTGCATGTATGCGTCAGTGCATGCGTGCGTGAGGCAGTGCTTTCGTGCGTGCGTCTGTGGGTTCGTGCGTGCGAGCGTGTGTATTTTTTTTATTAAATGAAGGATGGGAAACGAGTACAAACAGTTGTACGATGACAGAGATATAAATAAACAATAGAAATTAAGTTTATACCCTTAGATTTTCCTCAAAGAGGATTAGAGCATGTTATAATTTTATTAATTTTGCAAGCTGTAATTTTTTGCCATATGATATGAAATTATTTAATATAGATACACTTTAATTAAGAAGAGAAATTGCAATTAAATGAAACTGTAACTAGAGATAAAAAAGCCTTCAATAGTCATAAAAGAAAATGAATAAGAAAGAAAAAAAATAAAGGAGAAGATGTAGGTGAGCTGCAGAATGTAAGGTGAGCACTACTGACGAAGTGGAGATAGCTCGCCTTGAAGGTAGTTCTTGATGCAGTCATTGCAGTCGTCAATAGCCGTTTATATTTCAATAACCGCCATCCTAGAAAACCGTCTTTGTTGCGCAATGCAACGATACACGCACACTCACTTGCAGCCCAAATAAGACAATAGGGCGATGCCTAATGCCGCACAGTTATCGTATTATAGGATTTTAAATGGGCAAATATCAACATAAAACTGGGGTAGAGGGTTAACCCAAAGGTTTGTCAAACTTCGTCCCATATGATTATTTTATGCTCAGGCTAGTCTAAAATAACTTATAATCGCTACTTATATGACCTCTTTTCTTTTTGCTATTTCCACCATTCTGTTTTAAGCTCTAAAAATACAAAAAACTGATTTTATGTGGACCATTAGTATAGCAGGTACGCTAACGTAGGTCGTACAGACTCCAAAATTAACTGGGCTCTGCGCATTGACCATAACTATCGATTGGCGAAAGAATATAATAAAATGGACATAGTTTACATGAGTTATCGTGCATAGTAACATTCACACATCCAGACACACATTTTTTTAGTTTAGATGGACTCTAGGACATGTGAAACGCCGAGGAAAGTCTTTTTGGAAGATTTAATTTCGTTACATTTATCGCCCTTTGAGTGGGCCGAAGCAAATGGTACTGATTAAGGTTTTATTTACAGTTGCTTGTTGCTTATTATTACATTTTATCTATTTCAGGCGCTTCTTCTATTTGATAGAATTAGCGTTTCCTTTTTTAATAAAAATGTGTGCAATATACAATATTAGAGCGGTTTTTTAATGATGTTTGAGGACACACACACGCACACGTGCGCCCGATAACAGCGCAGCCCTGCCTACTTTGCAATGTTGTAAATCGTTATATTTTGCAACGTTTTGTATACAACCTTTAAGCGATTTTTTAAAGTTGACAAAGCCACTCTAATTTGCTATTTTATCTAAAGCCGCATAAAGTAACGAAGTCCGTAGGGGACGTGTATTCACGCGACTATGAATTTAGAAAACAATCTTCTTCTCGTCTTTCTCTCATGTGTGAGAAAGAAATGACAGGATACCATTAACAGGACCAAAAAGTGCTGTAAACAAATTCCTTGTGAAGCATGATGTTTGAACGACTGTTGTCATTCTATCACCCGCAGAGATGACGCAGAGGCTTTAGAACAAATGCAATCCACAGTCAAGCCACGCCAACGTCAAACTCCAACATCTGACGGTGAGGTACTGGGAATTGCGACTCAGCGAGCATCCTCACCCCCTGACTACCATATTTAGACGGATTTCGCCATTCCATTCCAGTTTCGTCACGGATTCGAGGTCGCTTGCGCGGTCTCTAACTGATGTATGCGGTTGGTTCTTAATGGTTCCGTGCAGCTTGAGCCAGATGGTCGCTATTATCAACTTTGGTGAGCTCAACTCATGGATCAGCTCCTATCCGGGAGTCTTTACGAAGAGGGACTGAACCTGGAGATGCCGACGTGCTGATCTGATGGAATACCTCGGGCGGAACTGGGCGTTTGACACACTGGTCGGTTTACCGGCCATGTTGCTCAATCAGCATAGACCCGGAGGAGTCTAGAAGCGTATCTTCTTATGACCGCGGAGGTAGATGTTGACCTGATATCACATATCGTTTGAAACGATCCGTTGGCCACCCAATCCTAGGTGAGTAGCTGGGCAAAGGAGGCATCGGATCCGCGATCCGATGCCTCCAGAGATCCGAGAAATCCGACCATATCTGGCAGTAAGGGCGTGAGGATTGCACTCTGGGTTTGAAATTTCCCAGTGCCTCGCGGTAAGACGGATGACCTGGAACTCAGACCTATTGTACATGTTCTTTTCGCCCAGGAGTTCAAAAGTGCCACGTAGGTTTTCACCAGCTTTGAGCTTGTAGTATCCGAAGCTAGTGCTAAACGAGCTATCTGGCTATCCGAGTTTAATATAGTTCTAAGTGATGACAGCTGTATCTACTGATATGAGCTTGAAATTAAGGCAATATGTGCAGTGGGTATTTTATTTCGAAGCGTTGCCAACGAAAGTGAAGAAGGACAATCTCGAAAAGATGATTGCCTCCTTCTTTGGCAGATCGGGTCACTATGCTGTTATTACTTTCAGTAGTTGCGGACGGGTATGGAAATAGCTGCTTGGGTATGGCAATAGGGAAAAATTCAAAGAACAACGCCCATGAAACAAATTTATCTTTCATCGCTAAAATATACTAACCAGACAAACAAACCAATTTTTGAGTACTTTAATGTAAAATTAATAAGTAATTCGCCATATGGACCTGGCCTCGTGCCCTGTGATTCTTAGTTATTGCCTAAAATTAAGGATAAGCCGAGAGGAATTCGCTTTATGAATTCTGAAGGAGCAGTAATGGTCGCAGAAGAGGCGCCTAGCAAAGGGTCGGCTAGATGATTTACACAATGATTTACACAATCAAAAGTATATCGATTGCCACGGAGTACTACTTTGCAAGCAATACAATAATTTACATCTTTATATCTGCTTTAATTTTTGAGATTCTAAAAACTTTCAATGTCACCACGTGTATAGGATAGCAAGGAGGGAAAATGAGCGACACTTAGGTTCGAGTTGATACCCAGAAGAGGTGAAACTACGTAAGTAAGAGTAATTTTACCTAATTATTGTAATTTTAGTTACCGAACAAGTAACCTACATTTGTATACCCGCTCCATCCGGGTAACAGTGACACCAGGAAGGTCGTATACATTAACAGTCCAAATTAATCTGCGAAGCGATGTGCATTTTGTGCTTTCTCTTGTTTCACCCAAAAATACGACATTGAGATTCCTGCCTTGTCCGCCTAAATTACGCAGGCATTGCTCGGATGTACAGCAAGGCGGATTACCAAACGGGGGATGAGGGGGGGGGGGGAGCGTATATACACATATTTGTAAAGATGTACTAGACATGTCACCGCTTTGGTAGCAGGCAATTATTATTATTTTTCATTATTGAAAAACATAGATACGGCGATCTACAGATATAATAGAATTAATATTAAGGTCTGCAATATTTTCACAAGTTACCTAAATTATAATGCCGGCTATACGGAGTTGATAAATAGAAATATGTACTATATTGAATGCTTGTAACATTAAATAATAAAAGACATTAATTTTATAATACTCATAGTTTGTGTGCGTGTGAGAGCATTTGAGGGTATTTGTGTGATTCGTTAGGCGTGTCTGTGTTTGCCTTTGTAGCTGCGTATATTCTGACGCTTCAGTGTGTATTTGTATTGGTGGGTGATTATGGGATTATGTTAATCTAATCGATGATTTAGAATGATCTCTACAAACAGACAGTGGAGTCAGAGGTAATGAGGGGACGGACAGACTCTCATGACATGGATCGGCTAACTCTCCAATTGGGCCGGAGATAAATCCAATTGTGCCGGAGGCAAAAGGATACACAATAACAGCATCAGATATTGAGTTAAAGAAAGGTGGAGGGGAACAAATGTGCGGCTCAAAACTGTGGGGCTGCTAATGGGCACTGCCGGCTCATCACCTTTGCACACTTGGGATAGTGAAAAACCCTACATTAATGCTGTGTCGGCTTGCTTCGGGGCAGGAAAAAAAGCACGTTTTTTTCAAGTGTGGTACACTACATGTTACACGCTATTTTATACATTCTCGCCGGTTGCCAGGCGGCCAGGAGGCCAGGATGCCAGGATGCAGAATGCCGAGCGACAAGTGAGGGAGACTGCTCATATCCTGCTGTGAGTGAGAGGGAGAGGTGCGACCCATGTGATTTGATGTGTCTGTTTCGTCTCTCGCTTGGCCGCTGAAAAAGAAGCGGAGAGGATTTTAAGCAAAGAAATTCTTAAAAGAGACGCTTCCCCCCTAGAATATGATGGCGAAACTATCAATCAATTTACCATGATGTAAAAAAAAATCATTAACAAATGCAACCTCGTTGTGACACCAGTACCCTGCGGAGAGTATTTTGTACTTCCGGTTACGTTATTGATAATAACGAACATAAAAACCTCTAAAGCGAAAATATTAACATTTCTTAATGCCAACATTGTATAAAACTATAAATATTTTTTCTTTTGTCTATTCCGATAAAATAAAAGTCTCCTTACATAATAAATCGGTTTTATTTTTTTTATTAGATTTTTATTTGAATATTGCGTTTAATGCGCAGCAAAATAAGTTCCTTTTATAGTCGCAGTTACCCCCTGTCCTTGTATCGAAGCATATGTTTAGCACACACAGCTTCCAAAGAAAGCACGTTAGCGTACTGTGCCTGAGAATCTTGACGCTTTCTGTAGCAGTTTACGAAGCATGCTTCTTTAGAATAGCAGAAGCAGAACCATTAGCTTTAAAAAAGCAGGAATGGCAAGCACTACCCCACATGCAGAGCTGTGGAACGAAGATGGCCGACGGAGTATGTGATGTACGCGTGTCTGACGTTGGCATCAGGAAGAAATGCTATGGGGCATATTCAGATTACCCATCGGGATCGTGTGGCTGTAATTTGGCAGGAGGCTTACCAAAGAGGTTTCAGGTTCCTGAAAATAATTTATTTGATTGGAACAGTGTACCACTCCGAGTAATTCAGTATTCAGTTGTCGATTGCATCACAAGTAACCTTCATGTCTACTTCTGCCCTTGCTTTTGTAAGGGATGTTTTAAAAAGGTCCTTAAGGCTTAGCACAGATCTTGCTCTCCCAAAGGCTCGAGAACTTAAAACGGACGAAAGCGACCTAATAAAAACTTAGTGAAATGGAGGGCACTGCAAAGATTTGATGTTTAGGTAATTGTCAAATATTTAAAAATATACCGCAATTTTTTTTTATCAATCAATTATATATATCTTTTTTGTTGTGTGACAGAACTTATAAACCGACTATGTAGGTATTTGAAATCTTCTCGTGTGCTACAGTTTGATTAAATCGGTGAATTGCCCTCAACACTTCTTAAAAATAACTTACATCCAATACAACATCTATTTTTAATTCTATTATTAATGCATTTATTTCACTAAATGTTCAAAATAAACCAAGCATCACATCATCTGATATTAGGCAACACTTTAGGTATCAGCGAGTATCCACATCAGGGGCTGAAAGCAACCGGACGCTACGATCACAGCAGTCTTTTTGTGTCGTATCTGTTATGAATACATTCGTGTTATAATCTGTGGCGCAGTGCCGGCGGGGTTCGGCAGAGCGCGGCGGCCTTGGCAGAAGGTCGGTCGGGACAGCTGGTTGGTCGACACAACCGGCAGATGGCGCTCTAACGAGTGGCGATTAGAGCGGGACAAACGGGCGTAGTAAATATTTATTAGGAAACCGGGCCACGCAAGATCCACGACTATTCCCACGCGGATGCAGTTTCTAGCTACGCGGAACGTACGCGGTTGCTTTGAGCTGCGCTACGTTGAAGTAGCTTAGAGCCACGTCAATAATAAACGCATTCGATGTGCCGCTAAAATAAGGATGTTGAATGCTAGATCCTTCTTAGTTAATTTTTAAATATATGACTCATTCATGATACTATGGGACCTAGTTGTCGCATTCTCTCCATTTCCTTTATTGCACGGTGTCTTGCCACTTGAGCCATCAAGATCCTCTACTCTTAATCCATCCATTGATATGACACGACTTTATGCGCTTCTAATTCTGCTTCCGATTCACGCTGAAGCTTCTCTTATCGTTTTTGCTCCTCCTTTAGTCGTCGCTTACGTTGGGTGGTTATCTCCTTGACCATTGTAGACATTGTCACTAATGCACTATTCACTATTAGTATTATAATTATATATGTTGAAAGACCAATTACTTTACTGGAAGTCAATTACTTTTTATTCACGATACATAAAATTAATTGACTAAGTTTACAAAATAAAACCTAAACACAGATTAGCGTCATTACAATGAGTATTCACAAATAGAAATTTCAGTGCAGAAATTTCAATGCATTTGATAGTCAAAAATTTCCTTTTTAATTTTTTCAAGCAAGGCGAAGCGTTGATTAGCGACCTCCGCCGATGGCAGCGCTGTGCTTAGCTTGCAGCGTAATTCGCACAACCTAGATGCTAGATGGCGCTGTTTAGTTGATTTTATTATTAATCGAACTTAAAACGGATTAAAAGTATATTGTATTGTATTGTTTCCAGAACCAAAGGTGTGAGCAAAATTTCAGCATGATCGGATATCGGGAAGTCAGTTTAAAATCGATTGCAATCTTTGTACCGAAGAGACAAACAGACACCGGACAGACAGACGAAACATAATCAAACAGACAAATAAACAAACAAGAAAGCGGCCTAATAAAAACGTGGTAAAATAATCGCAATCGAAATAGGTATAAATAATCGCAATCATAATCCAGTAACAACTAAAATAAAATAGTTAAAAAAAAAGGAGAAATACAGTATCAAAAAATTAAGTCATGCATAAATAATAATAATATTAATAACACATAAAATTAAAAAAAAAAAGTAGTTCAAAAGAAAGTTATTGTTAGCTTGTCTATAAGCTTTTACAAAAATATTTCTTTGCCTATAAGCTTATTGCCGTCACCTAGCAGTCACTTCTTTAACTCTTTTTTGAAAACTTGCTGACTGGGTGTGTTTTGTATACACTCAGGGAAGATTTTATAAATTTTTGATTCAATGTACGAGAAATTTCATTGTCCCAAAGTTGTACATTCATAAAGTCTCCAGCTGCTCTCCTGGTTTGTCCTGATCCCTGATTGATTTCTCGTTGATGGTATAGTTTCGTAATTAGCTGAATGAAAATAGTTTTTGCATATAATCATCTAACGCTTAATACATTAAATTTCCTAAATCATACTCGGATATTTGACTAAAAGGTTTTCTAGTTATGGTTTTTATAACACACTTTTGCGCGACATAAAGTGGTTGCAGAAAGTTTTAGCGCAACCACCCTATGTTATAATACCGTAATAAACAAACGTTTCACAAGGAGTAAAGTAAGTCATCTTGAGCGTTCCTGGGTCCAAAATGTTCTTTAACTCTCTAAAGATAAAACATAGCTGACATAGTTTGCTTGATAAATAGGCCCCAACGTAGAGTGTGGTTAATTGCAATACCCAAGTATTTTATAGTTTTTACTCTCTCTAAATTGGGACACTGAGATTGTTTATTGTCTGATCATTCTCGAATTCTGATGAATTGTTACACGAAAATTTTCTGGTGCCTGCAACGTATTGTTTATATTGAAGATCATGTATTTGGTCTTTTTAATATGAAGTCTAAAGGGTTGCCATTTCCTGATTCGCTTTCATACATGTTTGGCTCTAGCTTTGCTCTTTAAAAATAACGACAGTATCATCTGCGTAGGTTGTTGTCGAACTGGAGAGGAGAGTTAAGATGAGAATGAGTAATTCCTTTTTCGCACGTCCCTAGTATTAAGTAGGCCGGGCCATATGGTATGATGTGCGTTTGTTTGTCCGTATATCCGAAGGCTTCCCGTGGACTGATAGTTACAAAATACAGCAGCCTCCAAATGTAGCAGTTGGTATGCAGCCTCTCTGAGTGACCTTAAGCACCACCAGGTCTGCAAAATCGATCCTAATCCCGCCTGGTGCTGCTGCAGGTGCATCCTTTTTAGCTTGGCCTTTAGGAGAATCTGTACAATAGATAGAGCAAGCATAGTGTATATGGGTATTTTAGAATCACAGTAACAAGATAAACTTGTTCTATTAGATTTAAGACATTTAGGGTGCTGCGCAGGTGTATCTTGGTTTACTTGGCCTGGAGGATGTCTGACCAATAGGTATAGCAAGCATAGCGTATATGGATATTTTTGACGAGACAAACTTACCTATTGTAATAGGTTTGAAGACATTTTGGATAAGTCAGAGAATACCAAGCATGGGACGGGGTATATAGCTGATGAGTTGCCGATGTATATCGCTACTTTTCCTGTTATTTCGGATATCACGATCCGGGCAGTTTGCTTATATGCCATAGATAATGAAAGAATGAATCTTTTTTCTATACGTATTTGTAACATTTGACTGACATCTATATTCAAAAGTTATCGAAACTGTAATATGAAATCGAAAACTATCGCGGATGCTTGACATTATAAATAAGATAAAACGAATTTACCTCTTGAGGTTTATATCACCCGACGTTTCGGCGATGTTGCAACCGCTGTTGTACAGGGTAGCCTGTCTACCCTGCAGGTAGACTAGTCTTGTATAAACAAGGCTGGTCTTTTTTAATCAATCGTATAATCGCCAATATTGTATAATCAAAACGGTACTTTCATTATCTGCGTTAATTTTATATAACCAATAATTATTTTTCTTTATAGATTTTTCGGCTGTTTTCTGTTTATTTTACGTTATTTTTTTCTATTGTAACTCAAAAAACTTCATTTGTAATTATGTATCTTCATTCATAATTTGCTGTCGTAAATGGCAACTATTAAAGTAATTGATATGTAGGGGAGAAGGGGGGCAGCTTTGAACAATTATGACTCTTAAGGCCACATATTCAAAATGTAACCATTAAACAACTATTATGCATTCTTGAGATATCGTGAGTACAGACCGACAGACGCAGACGTATGTTTATTTTTTCGTTTTTCCGGGTCTACGGCTGAAAATGTCAAAACAAGTGTTTCAGAATAATTTTTTTTTGGTGAATGCTATTATGTAATTCGCATGCACCAATCATAGCTTTGTGACGTGTGCCTGCTTAATAATATATGCTAAGAATATGGAGAGGTCTCGATAATGCAGGAGACGTAAAAAAGATAAAGGGCAAAATAAGCAATAATAAATTAAAATAACTGAAATTAAGAAAAACAATTGATTAGTATAAAAAATAATACATAAATAGTGAATTACGAACACATTCACCCACACATACATTAGAATAAAGTGTTAAAAGTACTCTACTAATTCACAATAAAAAACAACAAAAAACAATCCTCAATAAGGCTTTTTTGATTATTTTAGAATATAAAACAGTTTTAACAAAAAAAACTGAGGCATGGGGATAATTCAAACTTCGGCCCATATGATTATTTTCTTGTATGTACATATGTATAATATATTACGATGTGCAGGGTAATATAAAACGACTAATCATCACTAATTATATTTAGGCTTTACTTTTTGCAATTTCTACAGTATATTCCGCGTTAATCTCTAAAAATGTAAAAAACTGATTTTATGGGGACATATTGTATGGCAGGTACCCCAATCGTAGGTCGATCGTACCCCAAAATTAACTGGGCTCTGAGCATTAGCCACAACTATTGATTGGCGAAAGAAAATTTTAAAACGGACGTAGTTTACTCGAGTTATCGTGCATAGTAACATCCAAACATCCAGACACTGTAACCATTTTTTTATTTTATTATGATGGACTCAAGGATATATGAAACGCAGGGAAAAGTCTTTTTTTGGACGATTTCATTTTGTTACATTTTTCGCATGATTTCAAGACTTCGTCCCAATTTGTGGGCCGAATTAATTACTCTCTTGTCAGTTTTAGTTGCGGTTACGCCATCGTCGATTAAAATATTCTGTTGATGGGATCTCGTCGAAATTTCAGTTGCACCTGTATTCTCCTCTAAGCGCGATTTATTCCGTGGCCAGGTCTCGGCCATTACATCTGCCGTAAAAATATTTTCTTACGGTCGCGGGGAATTCCGCTGTCAGTCGTCCGGCTCACCGTCTCTTTGGTAAATATGATGATGTATTTACTTAGGATGCCATTGATCGCCTCATAATGAAATTCTATAAGTAAGTTATCGCTTGTTAATATGTTGAGGATTGTGTTTACATAGACCGAAAGAAAAAAATAGTAAGCATTTAGATGAGCGCCGTAGAGCTCGCAAGAATATAGTGGTTAATCGTATACCTAAGAGCGTTTCATTATACGATGGAAAAGAATTCTGAAAGACTACCCAATTCAATATATATGTAGTAATGTAATTTATTCATTCCATGCTATTTATAAAGAAACCGTTGAATTATACAAGACAAGGCATTGATCAGGTATCTATCGATTACATATGAAAATTTTCTTTTAAGAATATCATAAAAAAGTTTGCAAATCCAAAAATTGAGAGATCAGAGAATCTTTAAAAGTTATCATTAGGGAGATTATCATATCTATTCCATAATCGAAAATAATCAACGTATTCGTTAAAGAAAAGGACATCAATTTTAACAGTAAATTTACACTTCAATCTGAATGTTTTATGGAAGATGTGTTTCTATTACAATACACTACATCATTAATCACGCCGTAATTCATCATGGATAGAACTATGAACATGATTCTATATGGTTACGTTAAAACGATAAAAAATGAATAATCGATTTGCAATAAACTTATCTTATGAATCTCACTCGTCCCCTGCGTGGCACCGTAAATGTTCATCAATATAAACGATAACGATACGATACGATAGTAAATACTTATACTTATCCATACGATACTTCTTGAAATAGTATGTAATCTCGAAAGAGCCTACTTTAGAGTACAAGAGAATATTTTAAGAGTCCATGTAACAGAACCGTCGAGGGTACTCGTAACCGGTACGCTCCTCGTATTATTCTTAGATCGTCGCATAGGAAATTAACATTGATCGAGTGCGTAGCCAAGTATCGACGTGGTTAAATTATGTCCACGGGGTACAATTTATAGTAAACTCATTACACGGCGAGACGGAGTAATTTTAAATAATTCAGGTTATACTACTCTTAGTAATAAGAGTAGCTTCGACAGCTTTAATCAGAAGTATATCTTGTTTAGATTTTTATAGAAACATACATGAACGATTAAGAATACCAAATATTATAAATAAGATAAAACGAATTTACCGCGTAAAGTTTGTAACACCCGAAATTGTCCAGGGTAGAGTCTACGTTTGCGACATCGCCGAAATGACGTGTGTTACGAACTTCACGCGGTAAATTCGTTTTATCCTATTTATAATATCAAACATCCGCGAAGCCTTCGATTTCATAACAGCAATAAATCTAGACCGCCGGGTTTAAAAAAGTTTGTTGATCTTCGATCGAAGGCAAGTAATTTAATTTTTGTAGCAGGCAATGCATAATTTAATTTCAGTTAGGTATTGATAATTAAAAAAAAGAATATTATAATTGATTTAATTTTAC
>JAOPUG010000376.1:8443653-8453993 GCA_027564375.1 Micropterix facetella | reverse complement strand
GCATGTGGTGGCCGAAATCGTTGATGCAGTGCTGGAGGCGTTCTTGGAAGTTCGCGTAGACTCTCTCCAACATCGCTGTCTCAACTTGGGCGACTTCCACGCGAATTGCGTCCGGAATGACGCATGAAATGAAATGAAATGAAGTTAAAATCCGGAACAGTTACACGAAAGACCGCTTTTTAGTGTTTTTTAGTGTTTCTTTGTGTTTCTTTTGACGTTATTGAGTGATTCATACACTTCATAATACCACACAAGTGTTCTATTGCGTTGAGATGGGGAAGTATCTATCCTTTTGATCCTGTATTTTCCAGGAGGAGAATCTTCTGGACAGAATATTCTCCTCCTAGTAAATAAATGAGAATCTTCTGAACTGGCTCCACCTATTGAAAAACAAGAGGAGAATCTTCTGGACTGGCAGTCCAGATGATTCACATTATTTTCCCAAAACCACTTTATTGCCATCGCTGATTTGTGGCAAGGTTGTCTTGCTGAAATTCGTCATCTTCTATATTCATATCTCTGAAAAAATTAGAAAATGATGGCTGTCGAGCAGTTTCCAATACATTTATATACTAGTTTCAATCCATCCGACATTCACATACAAGAATTTCAGCAACTCCATCGGCTGCCATACAATCCCAGACCATTATAGTGACTCTATGACGTACTCGGAAAGGTATTCCTTCGCCACTCTTTGCCTTACATAAGTCACACCAGGAGTACCAAAACCTTTTTACTCTCTACGAACACAGTTCTACTTTAATAAATTCAATTTTATTTACGGTGTAAACTATTTTATTATGATGATTTAACCCATGTTTATAAAAGAAAAGTGGTAAAGCAATACTACCTCAAAATTTGACTCATCAAACCACACAATATTAGACCAATTCTCCTTTGTCCAATGTCCATTGTAATGTCCGGTCCATGCGGTCCGCGGTAATCCTTTTCCGACACGTTCATTGTCTACTATATGAGTATTGGTTACTTGGAAGCATTTCATGGTAGATTGTACGATACTGCGCGAGTATTTTATAATGTTAGCAATTTTGATTTACGACTTGCCTTGTTCGTTTACGACTTGCTAAGTTAATTTCTTTTCGGCAATTTGTAGCAAAGAAGATAAACTTCAAATGGATAAAAAAACACACAGCACTGATGCACGCCCTTGTTCATAATGAGCTAATACGGCAAACTGGGGTTTTGCAAAATAAACAACAATTTACGGATTTGTGTCAGCTAGGTGTTTTACAGCCTATTAAAATCTTGCCTGTTATCTCTAATATCAAAAGATATCCACCGGGATAAATGGAAAAACTTTCTAAAAATATAAGGGTGCCCAATACGTTTGGCCAAGGCTATGTGTAGAATTTGTAAGAATATTTGTTGTTAGATTTAAAATAATATAAAATAAACAATATATATCGCCTCTCTTTTATTTTAATAATGTGGGTACGAATCCCATTTCTTCTGAGTACATTTTTTCAAGAAAATCTTCTAAATTTCTCACCTTTTCCATACATACGACTTTTTAGCCACTGGTATCGATTAATTCAATATATTATGTGGCATCGTTTCTCCCATCTCTGAATACGTGTCATATGAATCGTCATCAATTGATTCAACCCTAACACTTTTAACCCGCAATAAACCCATCATTTGCGGCTTGGTAATTCGACCGGGACAATCTACCCGGGTATCAAAGCGCACCGTGCACTTGCGCGAGTGGAAAAAACCGTCGATTGTCGCACCGGAACTGCTTTATTTTGCATTCAGTAACCGGATCGCGGCGGCCCGCACCCGTCAAAGGTGTCAAAGGGTTGCCGCCCATTCGCTTAGATTCGCATCTTTTTGTCGGTGCGGGGCGGACCGTCAACCCTCTTTCGGCGCCGGAGCTGAAAATGAACCCCGATTGTCTCCTGCTGTGGTATCAGTTACAGGAAAGCCGCCAAGCGACTTCATCCTTGGTATCACGTGACCTTTCATTGCATCCTTCGATTTCAAAAAAAAAAATCACACCACCTATATAATTGTGGGAGTTTATGATTCCACGCCGCCCAATTTTACCCCTTTATTGCCAAAACGATGATTCTCAAGTAACTAGGTATTACAATAAACCAGATGCCATGGAGTCCTTTCAGTCACATTCTGAACACCATTGCCGCAGAGGACTATTTCCTTAATAATAGTATGGCTGTTTCGAGACCGCGTTGAAGATTTTTTTTCAAAGATCTAGAGTTAAGCAAGATTATTGTATAAAAGTATGTATGTAAGCTGTATTAATAGATAGATCGAATTAATTCATCGAATCATCTGAAATACTACGTGGGCCATATTGAAAGATTCTGGAACTGGCCAATGGCGTTAAAGATATTAAAGAAGTAATCTCTTTTTTTGAAAATGGAACTCTTTGGCTGTATATTTATTTTTTTACGTCTGTCATTTGTTTTTTCTTCGTGGCGCCATATTGAAGATTGCGCGTTTACCTAACGGTAGAATTAAATCAGGAAAACTGTCAATGAATTACATTTTACGATTTTCGATGTGGTTTAAATTAACAATAAAGTTGTCAAAGACTTCAACTAACGTTCGGTGATGAAGTCCCAACTTGTAACTATGTGTACTTTGGGTATAATGAATTCAAATGTGGGCGTTTCATCTCCAACAGAAGAAGTCACAGAAACTAACTTTAATGCTGTACGACAATTAATTCATTCGGATAAAAAAATACATGTCAGCAAATTCGTACAACATTAAACATTGGCAAGAGCCAGTGCAAAATATTTTGGAAGTGCACCTGAAAGTTCGGAAGTTTAACTCGGAATGGATAGCTCACGAGTTGAAGTAAATTCAAGGTCGATAGCGTGTAGAGTGGCTTGATGAAATGATGGCAATAATTAGCAGTATATGATATGGCATCACGAGACGAAAGCTGAGTGTACTATTACGAACCTGGAAGAAAGAGTCAACGAAACTCTAGAAAGGTCGAAGCAATGGTGTAATGATGATTGTTCTATTTTTAACACAACGGACAATTTTACTTGAAATTCCGCCTACTCCGCTAAGATGACAACGGCGTTTTTGAATACCTCAAACGTGGAACTGATGACGCATCCCCCATAAAGTCTGGACTTGCGCCCTGCGATTTCTTTTGATTTCAAAAATTAATGATGAACTTCGAGGTATACGGTTTACGACCCCAGAAGCGGCGGTGATTGCGACCCCAGAAACGATTGAGGAGACCTCAAAACAAGACTGAGCCCACTGCTTTTCCCAAAGGTTTCAAAGAATGAAAAAGTATATAAATTGGCAGGGAGAATACTTTGAAAAACAGTAAATAAAACGTAAGTGTTTTATTTTATTAGATTCCAGAAACATTCAGTATGGCCTAAGTATTGCATGAGAATTAAGAGCATGACTGCTTTTGAATATACATTTTTATTGTCGTATATTCTCCGTTTCCCAATGCACATTAATTAATAAGGAAGAGGACACTTAATATCCTTGGTGAATGCCGCATTTTCAGTACTCAACAACTCCAAAACGAAGACAAATGTAATAACCACCCAATTTAAATCAATCTTGGTGTTAGGGGCGACGAAGCGGTTGCGTCAAGCAATAAATTACGAATTAAACAGAGCCGCGAGGAAAGTGCACAAAGGGTTCGTCGAGCCGCACTCGCACTCGTCCACAGGTTTGGAAAGAGGTGTATATGATTATACAAGATGCGTCACGTGTTTGAAAGCGTACAATAAAAATACCAATATGTCAGATAGATTGTCAATTTTGAATCAAAATTGCAGCACTTTTAAGTAAAATAGTACAGTAATCAACAAGTTTCAGATAGGAAAGTTTGAAATCTTACAAGACTATGTTTTTATAAACCTTTAAATTAAATATATACGAAGGATCATAATGTCATCGATAATATATTTGAAAACAAAACAGCGCTTTCAAATCCAGTCATGATAATATGAAATGAAATAAACTAGAAACCTCAGGTAAACTTATTATAACCCAGGATCAGTCTCGGCTATTTTGAGAGCTATGGCAATAAATGAAATAATATTATATACCATGAAAATTGAAATAAAAGAAAAACCATCTGCAAGTATTGACCGACATAATGTGAAAAAAATGTGGCAGCTGCAGTAATAATATTATGTAATTGCAATCATGGCTAATACTTTAGAATAAGAAAGTAACAATTCACGATGTAATATTATAAAAATCGTGTGATTATTTTGGTAAAATGTGGCATATTATAAAGATATTTTCTGTACATCGTATGCTTGCATGAATATGAGCGATCTTTTAGCGCTACGATTCGCTCCTCTGAAAATAGATATCTGGGAAGCGCGTCGATTATGCGAATTCCCGTTCATGTCGCATCTGTTGAGAAAACACACAACTGTCCGATTAACCTATGTCTCCGCACCCGCAGTCCAAAGAGTAAAAATAAAAAATTGAGGGGTTAACGAAATTAATAGGGCGAACGTAAATCGTGTTAGTTTGTTCGATGGCTCGGTACATACGTGGGTCGGCTATTATGTGGATTGTTTTCGTTGCCGGTTGACGGTTTGATAGATTTCAACCGCAAAGCTTAGAGAGAAAAAAACACGACTCAATTGAGCGTAGGACAATATTCGATGCGCGTCGTTTAACTCATTCAATGAAAGGGTTTTAAGTAGCATTCGAAACCGCAAAGCGTTAACATCGATAAAAAGATTTGTGCGCGAGTCTTACCAATATGGGCATAATATTAATGTCAAATTTGAAAAAAGGGCCTAAAACGGAGTCATTATTAAAAGCAGTTTTTTGCAAAAGATCTTGTGCAATGTCACATTCTTCCGATCCACTTTCATGCTGTTTACAGATTTATTTCGTATTCTAGTAAGGTTTCGTCTGGTTTTTCCCACAGTATCTTGACTAAGTTCCAGTCCTAGTATACTATTTGTGGCATTACAACCTTGCTTAAATGATTTGTTCAACAAATATGTCAGTACTCCGACATAACAATTATTGTGACAAGTATCTATGTGCGACTCCTTTCTTTTAACATGATTATCATTTCCTCCACGAGTAAATCTGTCATCAGTTTTCTGGGTAATTATGTCACCCTTGTAGTTTCTTTCAGCATTTTATTCCATGTCATTGAAACTCTCATATTTCTTTAACGCTGTCCTTTTCTTGGCATTTTATTTCCCTAGTTTTACATCGAAGTAATTATTCCAAGTCCTGCTCCAGTGGAGGGGTTTACTGATCTTTCAATATTCCTTTTCGAGTACCTCCTTTAATTTTATTCCGTCTTATCTTTTTTCGTTGATAGAGCAGACTGACGGTTTTTCTTCACTTTGTTTCAGTTATATTTTGACCATTTTCTCCCAAATCATACATTTATGATTTCTTCTTACCCCTTACTTATACGCATTTGAATCATTCCATACAGGTACCCTGCAGTCAAACTTTGTTTCATACGTTATTTTACTTAAATTCATATGATTTATACAAAAATTCTTAAATCTCAATAGAGAAAACCTTCTCCTTTCGTAGCCGACAACGCTTTTTTCCATCTGATTTATTCAACAGCACAAACATTTGTAGTAACTGGTTCAAATTTTTGGCTATTTAATGTAATCCTTTTTTAGCTTTTAAAAACATTTTGCTTGTAATAAAAAATTTAGCTTTTTAATGTAAGGTTAGCTTTTTAATGTAATCCAATAGACAAAAATTATTGCATACAAGTGACACTACGAGGATATAACATTAAATATAACCCAAACAACTAAATTATGTAATACGCAAATATGAAGAAGATACCATTCCATATATTTTAATGGTGTACATAATACACTAGGTGAGGTCCGTTAAACATCAAGAAAAAACAAAATAAAATTTCAACGTGCGGTGTACAGTGAGACAACATTGGTACCTCAAAATCTCTGTTTCTGTTGGCTGGATATAACTAAAGATGATTATTAATTCATAATTGAATCCAATCGTCAGTGGAAAGTCGAGGTGTAAAGGAGCATATTTAAAAAAAACACTCAACTGTTCATCTAATTTAAAATTTGGATGTTGATTGTACCTAATGCTGTAAAAGTAAAATTTATATTATATCGATAAGATGTTTACATTAATAAATGAAATCAAATGACCAAAAAAATGAGGTTTCCGAAAGAATGAAAAAAAATATATGGTAATGAATCTGCATGGAAGTAACTAACTCAATATAAAACGTACATTTTTCTAGTTCTTAAAATAACAACAGGAAAATAGCGATATAAATCAGCAACTTTGGCCCATCCCGTGATTGTTAATCCCTGACTTATCAAAAATGGCTTAAAACCTATTCCAATAAGTTTCTATCGTCACCACAATTCGAAAAATACCCATATAGGTACGCTCTGCTTGCTCTATATATTGGTCAGCTCATCCACCAGGCCAAGTAAACCAGGTTGCACCTGCAGTAGCACCTGCGGGACTCGGATAGAATTTGCTGCCACCTGGTGGTGATTAGGGTAACCTAGGGACGCTGTGCATATTGTTGGGTGCAATCGTTGGCAAAATGATGTGCATATTGTCGGTTGCAATCGTTGGCGAAACGATGTGCATATTGTTGGGTGCAATCATTGGCGAAATTATGTGCATATTATCGATTGCCACCGTTGGCGAAACTATCTGCATATTGCTAGGTGCAATCGCTGGTGAAACGATGTGCATATTGTTGGGTGTAATCGTTGGAAAAACGATGTGCATATTATTGGTTGCAATCGTTGGCGAAACGATGTGCATATTATTGGTTGCAATCGTTGGCGAAACGATGTGCATGTGGTTGGGTGCAATCGATGGCGAAACGACGTGTATATTGTTGGGGCACTCGTTGGCGAAACGATGTGCATGTTGTCGTTTGACATCGATGGTGAAACGATGTGCATATTGTTGGGTGCAATCGTTGGCGAAACTATGTGCATATTCTCGGCTGCAATCGGTGGCGAAACGATGTGCAATATTGTTGGTGTAATCATTAGCGAAACGATATGCATATATTCCAACAAGTTTCTCTCGTCACCACGATTCCAAAAACACCCATATACGCTATGCTTGCTCTACCTATTGGTCAAAACCTCCTCCAGGCCAAGTAAACTATGATGCACCTGCAACAGGACCTGTGAGACTCGGATCGAATTTGCTGCCACCTGGTGGTGCTTAGGGTCACCCAGAGAGACTGGATACCAAATGAAAGAGAAGATTGTGATTGTGAATTAGTGAAGATTGGTCCACGAGAAGTTTTCGGACATAAGGACACACGAACGGACAAACAAACGCACAGCATGCATCATGCCATAAGGCCCGTCCTACGTAATACCATAGTAAAAAAAGAATTTTCTACTATGGTAATACTACGGACGGGCCAAAAAAAACATATGCAAAATAATCTGTAAGGAGAAGTAATGGTCTCAAAATAAAAAGTACATCTTCAAATTCTTACATAAAGTGCAAAAAATAATTACAAGTACCAAGAGAAAGAACTTTTTAAAATAACAAAATATTTTGTTAGGTGAAAAGGGATGTGTAATTAGGGTAATTAGTCGCGAAATGTTTTTTGCCTGTACCATTAGAAGGGCAGGCGATTGCAAGTCCAAATTGGAGATTGGACGTATAAGTATATGCGCTGGTTCATGGTATTTATGTATCAATAAAGTGAGGATGTAGGATGTAATACATTTTTTTTTCTCGAGTTATTGCCAGCTAGACCAAACTATGCGGCACACACTAACGATCAATAAAACCTATGAAGTCATTAATCTGTCCATCAATTGCTATTTACAGTATTGCCACAGTTCCGTTCAACACTTAATTAATGGAAAGCAAAGCCTTTTACGGGGTCTGAAACACGACGAGCGATATTGTCAAACGCCGGCTCGTAATTAATTGTGCGTTAATCCCAGCGGTGCACCCGTCGAAAGCGACGCCAGGCACTTAATTTTTCTACCAAATTTATTAATATTACGTGATATGCGGCTGGAACGGCTAATTGTATTCATTAAAAACTGTTAATGAACAAGATTTTTAATGATATATTATATATCGAGATTTCGGCATTTTAAATATATTTTGTTAAAATTAGGTGGGTCGTCGCAGTGTGTTTTTTGCTAAACGAGGTCATTAGGATAGTAGCCTTCCTTCCGCGATAATCATATTAATGTTGTGATTCTGGAGGACAGAGATTTGGCGGCTTTCTCTTTTTCTGTGAAGTCTGTTTTAGTTAGGTTGACAGATATAGTCTCTTATATGCACCACCTTTTCACTTCACTAAGTGCCGTTGACATATAGAGTACGTGTAGGTTTTCACCTTTTATTAGTATAGTTTCTATAAACAACCAGAGTTTAGAGATCGTAGAGTCAGTATTTTAATTGATTTAAAGCGATAGAATTAATGGATAGCGGTTTGAACAATCCGGGACAATTGCGGCCCCATACATTTGCGGCCCTGATACATTTGCGGCCCTCTCTTAATTTTTCGAATACTGATAAAATTAAAGTGAGACATTTACGGCCCTGACCTTACCTGCTACCTTACCTACTGCTACATGACCTGGGATACCTGCTAATGCCAACAAAAAAAAAGTCCGAGCAAAGACTCACGGTCTGTGCAATAAAACATGCAAGTAACATCACGTTCTCTCAAAGTATCAATATCGATGGATTTTTAAGTAGTTATCAATATCGATGGATTTTAAGCGGGGTATTTTAAATGTGATAATTAGTGATAAATAAATTAGTAAGGCGTCCATCACTATCGCGAGTGAAAGCATTACTTGACTTCATACACTGTTCTATACTTGCATTGAGATGGGTTCGATAATATCCCATAAGTGATTCTTTTTTCTTTTTTATTTCTTAAATTGTTGTTCGAAACGACAAAACTTTTTTATTCGACGCCAAACACCATTTCGAGAAGCATGGTTTTTATAACTTTTATGGCGCGGATCCCATAAACATGGTTTAGTTTGAAGTATTTCCAGAAACTATATCACGCTTTCATGTGCCCACTCCATATTCATAGAATACGTAGCCGCAGTTATCGAAGATCAAAAGTTGCTCCAAGCGGGACACAAACACGTGTGATCCCGTCGGCGCTCACGGAGTACAATGACAAACGTAGGTGTCGCCACTATAAGCATATACTATCGCGATAAATCTCTTTGATCTACCAAAAAAAACCACCATCCAAGCTATCGCCTAACGCCAAACGGCATAGTGAATGCCGTTAAAAATTATCGCGTTGAGTCGTCCCTACTAATATATTTTATGTCCATTAACGCGATTATCAACGGCGTTTGCCGTCAGTGTGGACCCAGCATAAGATTGCATTAGCGTAATAAGTCCGTCATCGTGCATAATTATAATTTTTCTACAATGAAGTTTTTTCCTATTATACTAACATACTACTTCATAACGACTAAATTAGCATGATTATTTAGGAGCGATTTAAGCAGAGCGACGATCGAGGAAAAATCGCTTGAATTTCAATCTAACGAGCGGTGGCTGTTCGCTGAATCTCATTTATAATGGCCCGTCTCGTCGTCGACATTCGACGTTCGTATAAAACTGTAAAGTCGGACGAATCGTATCTCGACGTCCGGGATTTTTCAGCGCCGGTCGCGTAGCTAATATCCTCGTTTGCTTACTTTGAAAGTCTATCGCCTAAACGCCGCTCGCCCCCCCCGGTTTGAATTTCCAACTGCCGTCCGACCGTTTTCAAGTATCGATAATGGCCATTTACTCTCTCTCTCCCGTCTATCTCCGCCCGAACGATCGTTATTTACAAATATTAAGCTGACAAGGGTGTCTTTCAGGTATATAATGTAGTGGAAGAAGGGATCAATTAATCCAGGGGGTTTATAAACGTTCAAGTGTTATGACAAAGGAGCCTAAAAGTACGGCGATGTAAGATGAACGCCAGTATCGACAACAGTATCAATGTTTATACGATGAATCCTTCCATTTTTTAAATTTATTTATTGATTATGAACAACAAAGTTTACAGCAGAAATGCTATGATATTCAATAAACATTTTGATAAATCGAGCAGGAGAAACAAATTAGAACCCTATAGCAAAAAGCCCGTATCTAGGGCTGCTTATAATATTATAATATGCATATTGCTTTTCCGCGAGCTGACTTGTATAGGGTGTTTTTTTAGAGGTGTACAATGTAGACCCTTACAACTATAAAATGAAATAAAACACATAAAAAAATGTTATTGGCTATGGTGTTGGCTTCATTTAAAAGAGAATTTTATGCTAATAGTGTTTAAACATGATTTCGGGTAT
>JAOPUG010000376.1:8425275-8436975 GCA_027564375.1 Micropterix facetella | reverse complement strand
GTCTAACTATATTTTATTATTTTAAAATATGTTTTATTCTTTATTTTTAAAAATTATGAATTTGATTTAATTTGATTTAATTCAAAATTTTAATAGGATATTATAATATTGTACAAATTAATAAAATTGTTATTATTGTTAATGATAATAAATTGGTGCATTCAACATTAATGCTAGCCCTAGAAACTAATTTCTGTTGAAAATTTCACTCATTTCATGTATTTCATTAAAGTTTAAGCAGGAATTTGTAAATGAACATCATTGCATAAATAAATATACACAATAAATACTTTATAAAGCCAGGACTCACAATGAGTAATGCTAATAATTATGATGAAATGTTGTCAATTTTAGTCAATGGATTTTTTTATCAGAGTTGTGCTTTAGTAGGATGAGACCTCGTTATATTTATATCGCCAACAACAAATCCCATTACCTACGGTCCTAAATTGTGGCCGCTCTAGCGTTTGAAATCATTTTAAATCATCGTCATCCGCAGTAAACTTGGTAAACTGGCGCGCATGTTGGAATTGCCCGGAAATGTAGTGATTGTAGCACCGTTCTCTGCGAAACGATTCAATTTGCCCGGGGGGAATTCAATGATTTCATTAATACAATGCGTACGCATGCGCCACGACTAGATAAATTATCGCTTTTAATATCTAACATCATCTAAATTCAAAAGTTTAATTTGCATTCTTTAAAATTTGTGATTTTTTAAATTATATTGATTATTTTCGAAGCATTTTATCAGAGCGCACGTCCGCGCGCGTCGGCCGCTCGCCGCCGACTGACCCCCCGCCCCGCTCAGGCCAATCACCGCCGTGCGTCACCCGGCCGACCAATAAAAAAAAACGTAAATTTCAATACGCGACGCGGAATCCGCATTCGGCATTCAAATACGCCGTCCTCAACGCTTGGGAAGCGCGGACCACAGATTAACGAGTGCTCTGATCGGCATAGATTGGACAAGCTTGTAAAAATATACAGATATGACATACGAGGGTCGTGCCAGTTTGAAAAGTTGAGCGTAAAGAGAATAGGGAAAATTTTAACATGTCATAAAATAATAATAAATGATACAATTTTGAAAATTAAAAGTTGAATATCTCAGCTCTCACATAGCGTAGAGCCATTTATAAAACCAAAATTTTATCAGCAATATATTCAGCTATGTAAAAGCAGGAATCGCGTCGAAATTGGTTGAGTAGACTTTGAGTTATAAGCTACGATCCTAGAGATGTCTATATGTAGATTTCATTGCTTTTGGAAAAAAATCAATTGGTCTTTTTAATTACGCATAAATAAAATCCGCCAATAAAGTTGGTTCTCGAAAATTTTAAATTTTCTGATCAGTAATCGACGCATTTTTCACAGGTTTTATTCCTGGTGGTCAGTCTACTTTGAGAGTACGAGAGATATACATGAAACAAATATGACATTATGCAGAAAGTAATAATAAACGACGTAAAACATGTTTTAGAATACTAATACTATTATACTATAAAAAATCTAAGACGATATTATAACTATTTGATAATGTCGATACATATGGCAAAGTAGCAGCGGAAATTCAGGAAACGACGACAAGAACATAAAGTAGCTCACGGTGATTCGAAAATTATGCCGAAAGAATCAGACTCTAGTGAATTAGAGTAAGAAACATCGGCCTAGTGCCAGTGATACTCAGGTATTCTGTATGGATCAATAACGGAAAAAATCACAAGATGTGGAAATCGCGGTTGAAGAGATTTTTTAAAGTAAGGTATTGATTATCTTCATAGAGAGACCAAGATTGTAGCTTTGGCTTTATATTATTCTAGATTTGGCTCGTAAGCGGCGCGTGCTAATTTCCCCTTCATAGCTCCTCGCCACAGTCTCCAACAATGAAGCTATTCCCGTAGTCTCGTTTCAAAAAATTCGAGATGAGACTGGTGATAGCAGTCTTGTCTCGAGTCTCGTTTGAGATTATCGAACGAGACTCTCGAAATACTTGACGAGACCTTCCGGAGAACCCATTTATTGTGTAGATACCTACTTACTATTGGTCTATTTTTTTATTTGATTGTGGTGTTTAGACGAAAACTGCTTTTTATTCCGTGGATGCTTACCATCTAGAACCTATTTTTGTAAATAAAGTTTTTTTTATAATTACGGTGTTGTTTTACCATCATAAAACTTTATTAAATCTAACATAATAATATGTGTTTTTTAAATATTATTAAATATTAAAAACGTCTGACGTTATACACGTCTGAAGAAAGTGCCGACATGATTCAAATAATTGCTTTCCACTTGAAACTATTTTGAACGGTAAATATAGTGAATGGTAACTATAGTGAATGATAACTATGGGTGACATCACTCCATATGAAGCAAACTCGTGTGTTTTATGTGCACAGGTGCAACACAAGCCGTTGCTAAAAAAGTTGATATAACATCATTATTTATATCTGCAAATTCAGTGACACTGAAATATTTAGCATAAAGAATTGCCAATTCATGAGTGGAATACTCTCCAACCTACGTTTATCCACACTACGTTCGCTCGAAGAATAGTTTCACAAAAAATATCATTATCAACCCCATTTTATTTTACTAACCGTTAGAATTTATATATGCTTTGCTTGTATTTGTATACATATTTGTGTGGATATGATTGTTTGAGATTTCTTTAAACGTCTGTTTTTCCTGTCACTGTAATTAATAATATTTTTTATTCGAAATATGGTGAAAATTAGTTAGTCGATTAAAAAAAATTAAATACTATATGGCCGTACGTTTTCCAAATAAATAAATTGAATTGAATTGAAGTGATTCCTTCAAATAAATTGGCTAATATTTTAGTGATTATGTCGTATCTGTGTATCTCGAGTACATTTTGATTAGACTGTGTCAGTGCGCCGGCCGGGTGCTGGGCAATTTATGTCAATTGGGACCAATTTAGTTGCCGGCAATATCGGGAGAGGACCCGGTCCTGGGACAGACAAACTATATCGAACGCATTTACAATTTACAACACTTTCAGAGCGCGGAATATGGAGGACGATCGAATAAACGACAATTTATAATAATAGTGGGGGAGCTCGAGCATGAGCGGGACAATCATGGGAAGAGAGGATTGCCTTATCAGAGAGACCCGAATTTAACTGCGAACTCAGGACCCTCTCAGATATTTCTCCCGACTATTTAGTGATTCTATCTAAATGATCTCCTGCTGCAACATATTATCCTAATACCACAAAATATTTTCGTGCTTATAATTCAGGAACTATGACTGAACATTCTATTGAGTCATTTCCGGACATCCATTTCCAGATAGAAATTAGAAAAAATGTCATCTTTCCATGTGTCTTCGTACTTTCCGTTTGCCTGCGTAGTATCTTCATGTGGCTGTGAGTCATGAATTTCTGCGAAGAATGTGACTACAATGGTTCTTAATAGTTCTCCTAATAGTTCTGGTTTCTAGCTTGTTCGGGCCTTTATTAAAGCTGTGCATTTAAGATAATTGAATATCATCTTATCTTGAGTTTCTTATTTAGGGAAACATTGTTTTGATAGCTACACTGTTATTGTGAATTTCTAATGTTTCTGAAAAGATGTTGTTAAGTACTTAATTGTGGAAATAAAAATATTTCATCGGTTTAGTTCTATGTAGTTTCCCTTTCTATTTATCGCTTGAGAGCTATGATTATTGTTACATTATATGTTTTAATTTTTTTTAAATTATTATTATTTATTTTATGTATGCTTCATCAATTTTTATTTTATTTAATACATTAATTTCATATTTCATATTATTATATTAATTTAATTATATTACATTTACTTATTCATTTGTTATTAGGTTGTGTATGCATTTTTTAAAAATGTATTATGTAAATAGTTGCCACGCTCAGAAATTTAGTAAAACTACCTGAAATGGTTAACTGGAAGACATTATGCATATTATAAGTTCGACATTATGCATATTATTGTATGTACATTTGTACATACAAATGTTTTGTAAAGTGTGTAATAAAGAAGTTTCATTCATTCTTTCATCATTCATGCAATACTTAAGCTGTCATATGAACACATCAACTTAAATACTGGATTTTGACATACAAGCGTGTGATTTCAAGAATATGCACTCTAAAATATGATTGCGATAATAATAACATATATTTTTTTAGATTGGTTAACTTAGGATAATGAAACCTGTCTACCTAAATCAAAATATATTTTATACTAAAACTACTAGAGACCAAAACTAGCCATACCCACGATACCAGTAACATTATTTCTATTTCATTCGTCCCACCTTAAAGGTGAATTTGCTTTAGCACTCAACTAAGTCACATATTGTTTACAAATCTAACTATACTACACTTTCAATTATTAAAACTTCGACTAATATCATTATGTCCTATCATAACCAACACATCATCATAACCAACATATGATAGGACACATCAATTGTGTCCTATCATAACCAACACAACCTTAACTCGAGTTTTAAAAATTAGCTTCGTATAATCTTTATTGAAGGGAAACATCATTTATTTAAAATACAAACAATCAAAGTGAATACGCCTACTGCCATAACTTGACAGGCCGTAACCCCGCAGATGACTATAAAAACGTACACAGCACCTGATATTCCGTGAATGATTAGCGGCGGATCTTGTCGGAATAAATTGGGATACACTTTTATACCTGGGCGAGATTCAAATCGATCCGTTTACAAATGAACACGAAAACAAAACAATCATCTATCATATGGGCATGACAAGGCAGCGCGCCAGTTTGATTTCTGTTTTTGTACATACATACTCTTCTACTTTGATTGTCGCTTCTAATATTAGGGTAATAAAAACATTTTTTTTCATAGTTACAAGTTAAACCACAGAATGATCGCGACTCGCTTTCAAAACTTTAGGCTTCTCGAATCTCGATCAAACGGAGGCGTTTTGTACAACTTAAGTCACTTTTAATGGATCATTATCATGATGTATCGACTTGTAAACCTGATGTGAACCGCGGCGATGATAAATATTATTTAACGCCTTTAGTTTTAATACAATTGAGAGAAGTGTTTTAAAAAGAAATAATAATTCATTGAATGTCAGATACAAGAGACGATCAAGATGAAGAATGAAAATAAAAACAAACGATTTTTGATGCTATGTTTAGTTCACTATGCGAAACCTGGACCCTGAAATTAGATCCTTATAGCAACAAGTATGATGAGTATCTCCATAGGGCTATAAGTATATGTAGTGACTTTCTGCGAAGGATATTACTGTAGTAATTCATGATATAGGTATATTGAGATTAGTTTGTACATGCGTAGTACATGATCTGCCGTTTTAGCATGTTCTTTACGAAAACTGAAGGATTTATCCTCGGCAATTCCTATGTTCTTCAGATGGTAGTTCACTGGAAAGTTAACCGCAAAAAGTCTATTTTTAGCCCCACATTCGGCTTCGCCGAAAGGAAGTAGTTTCGTTGCGTTTTTAAATAGGTTTTTTCGCTTTTTTGTTTCGGTGTGTCGTTTCAGAATTTAATTGTTGAAACCGATTCTTCAATTTTATCACTTGGCTTTTAGTTACACTTCAGAATTGGTTTAAACAGGTCCTATAAAGAGGACCTTGGCTCCTTTCTTGGCAAGATTGTCATTATTTTCATTACTCTTCGTCTGGGTGTGATGCACTCACATCAGCGTTACTTTGTCCCCATTTGCCAGTGGCTTTAGTTACGGTAATTAGAAATTCTCAAACTCTAAAAAACTAGCTTTTCTGAGCTATGCTCGAATGTATGACATTATGTAGATTCTAACACCACAAGTCTTGATTTTGCATTGATTTCGCAGGCGTACGTTTCTATGGCATGAAATGGTCTGTGTCATACCCAGGATATTGGCGAGTTTGAACTTCAGTTCCAGTTTACTTTTTGTCTAGTCTGTATACTAGACCATACAGTGACCTATCGAAGACCGGCTGTCCCATATTTCAAAACTGGATAGGGCTAATGGTTTGTGTCATGCCCAGGATATTGGCGAGTTTGAACTTCGGTTCCAGTTTATTTTTTGTCTAGTCTGTATACTAGACCATACAGTGACCTATCGAAGACCGGCTGTCCCATATTTCGAAACTAGATAGGGCTACTTAAAGATTATTTGGTTGCTAACCTCCAGTTATAACAAACGGCACTCTATGCTGTTGATAAATTGACACTTTAGGTTTCGCTCGTCGTATTGGTAAAGAGAAGCAAACAATGTACAAGAGTTTTGACATTCTGATTCAACACATAATAACAGCAACCCTGAAGCTACAAGCGCTGATTATCGCATAAAAGTGCAGCAACCGTACCGTTCATTATTTCATCCGTACGAAATAAGGTGCCAAAGATCTGGGCGACTCGCCGAGCAGGTTTTTGATGGATCATTTAATTTTCCTTGTGCGTCTGCATGCGAGCGAGGGCAGGACCGATCAACTCCGATCACGCAACCGCCGCGGTGGAAGGAACCAATCTTGAGGGACCACTGAATAATCTTCGGCGGTCCCTTTATAGGTCCCTGGATGCCCTGCGGATTATCCAGGGAACGTTGCGTGACTGGGACTGGAAGCACAGAAGAATGTGATGATTGTATCCCTTTCTCGAAGCATATCTTCTACTTGAGCGATTTTCTTTTTACTGAAAGGGTTCGTCCTAATTTAGCGCTTAGATCGAAACAAAACAAACAATAAGAAAAGATAGAGAGAGAGAGAGAGAGAGAGATAGAGATAGAGAGAGAGAAAGAGATAGCTAGAAAGAAAGAGTTTAAATCATTCATGAGTGATCATGTCAATAAATAAGGGTGCTACTCATCATGAATGAGATTAAACCAGTTACCGCACGATTAAATTAAAATATGCAAATCCCATTTCAAACAAATTCGTATTCATATTTGAATAATAATAAATCTCCTCTCTATCTCTGAATTTTCATCCACATGCAAAAAGTTACTGGACGACCAAAAAAGTTTAAGTATCAACTCATTGTAGTCGAACCTTGCGTAGCAGAAAGTACGGCAGGAAGGGATGCGGCAGAGAAGGGGATTGCCGTAAATATGCCATGGCTGTTAATTGGTATGTTTATTTTTAAGCGCGAGTCGATTGATGTCGACAGGATTAAAAAAACGCGTGTGTCGCGCGATCGTCGACCAATCTGCCATACTCTGAACGGAGTGAAAATAGAATCGGCTTTTCGATTACATTTTCTAATAGCTTTCTTCACCCTATACGTTTCATATTCGTAATTCTAATATACTCGTAATACCGATAGCATTATAATATCAATAGCGATGGAGTAGTCGTAATGAATGCACGGTGCTCCTCAACTTAAAAATATGCCCCCTTGTGTATTCGGCTTACCATACCAAGAATACATTTGGCTATCGTGCCACAATATATTTATTTATTCACTTCATTCGGTGAATTTTATGTAGGTATACGATATCAAAAATAAATTATTTTTGTAAAACTATAGGAGATACTAATTTACAAATTAGTTATTTTATGCCGGACAATTACTATAATATTAAAAGGATGATTAAATTTAACCCCTAACTGGCAAGGTGATTTTTTAGTAGTATAACTGGCGAAATTGAATTACAATACCTAATACTTTCCTCGGACCTGCCCCTTCACTACTGAATAGAAAACGACAAATATCAATGGAAAACCAAAGAATGAGTTCTAATGAAAATCAATGAACAAATGTTATGGTAAAAAATATTTATCGAACAAGAAACAATTTTGCAAACATGTCGACGTAAATGAAAAATAGTATGTAAATTAATAGTTATGATTTTTTTAAGTAGTGTTAAAAACAAAGTCTGTTTAAAGGTATTATTAACGATATGATAGACGTCGAAAAAAAATTGACTTGCTTAAATATCTGCTAATGTTAAATTATAAGCTGTCATTTAAGGCATGTTCGTCATAGTGCATCTTCCATAAATCCGTATATCGACCGAATTACTTTCAGATGCCGTAGGACGCTTCCTGCATCTCAATTGTTTGGGTTCCTGTGGAATTCTGTCTGGGTTTCCATGGAACTTATTTCTGTAGTGTTCTATTAATGAACGCAAAAGACAAAAAGTTACGTACTTGAATAAAGTTACGTACTTAAAGGTTGAATAAAAAAATAAAATAAATAACCTGCTGCTAATGTGACTTCCCCCCTGAAGACAGTCTAGTAGCAATCTACTTTGAACGTACCCGAAATGATATATGCATTACTCAACCCTTCTGTTCACTAATAAAAATCTAGGCCAGAAGGACTACTATCTCAGATGGTGATGGGTGAAAACAACGAATGCAACAATAAAGTTGTATATATTATTAAAGAAATAGTATCAGCCCATTAAGACTAAGAGACAATACAATTATTCTAAAATGGCGTTTAATGCGAGATATTATCATTGTTGGGTTTGAAACTATATTTAGCGGCCGCTACTATCGTAAGGCTCTATCAATGGTGTCACCCCACTAAATAGATGGTTGTGGACTACATTTTCCTTTGCTATATTCTTTTTGTATTTGGTAGCTATCGATTCCGTGTAGCGTGGGCCTGATAAACAATTTTGTGTTCTTTGGTCGGCCCAACTCACGGTTCAGCTCTTATCTGGTAGCCTCCTCGAAGAGGTAGGTACTTAATCTGGAAGGGCCGACGTGACCACTACTTCCGGTGTGCAAACTGCAGCCGTGGGCAGTTGGTATCGAAGTGTGGATCTGGGAGAAAACCTCGGATGCGACTGGCCACGCTGCCAGAGTAAACTGGCCATGATGCTCAAATGGCAAATAATCAGGGAGTCTGGAAATGTACGTTTCCTATGACAGCGGAGGTAGTCTATCCTGCCACCTATCCCGAATGAAATTGACAGGCAAAGGACGCCTCGGATGCGCGATAAACTCGAGTGACGGATTGCCGCTTCCATCAGGTAGAGACCGCATAAGCGACTACGAACCTGTGACCACACTGGAGCATGGAGAATACCGTCCACATCTGGCGGTATAGACGTGAGTATGTTCCACTGGGTAGCAATTTCTATTTCCTCACGGTAAGACGTTTGACTCTTATGGGTTCTTGGTGTAGCTTGATGCGGATTGTATATGTCTAAAAGTCTGTCGGACACATCCCACGGGAGAAAGGATGATCAATATCGTTATAACTTCCTGGGATGGCGGGTTCGCCTTGCATTGGCACTTCTCAAATGTATTTCCCATTCTCCCTTCATCTATTTGTCACTTGCACTACACGAAATATGGGTGATTCCAACCGACGTTTTTCTCGGTGTGGCAGTGGCATATCAAAGTTTTACCTGCGTATTTTTTATCCAACGTGACCGGTTACGGGTTAAGTAACCATTTCCATTCTGGCTAAATCAATAATAATATACTTCTAAACCAATTTCGGCGCTATTCTTCCAACGTATATGTCGAGTTTCATGTATCAGCGAATATTGACAATTTTGATCTGGTTAACATAATTGAAGTCTTCATATAGGTCACGAATAAATCAAGTGAATTTAAAAGGCTGAGAGTTTTTTGCAAGACAAGACATTTGATATATTTTATGCCAAAAATCTGTGAAATGTTTTGTATATGCACTTATATCCCGATATTTGGCACAGTGATATTTCTCCTGGACCTTTTTACCAACTGGTCTACATGGGGATTTCGTCTTAAGACTTCGATATTTTTAGTATGAATATGATTTCGGAATGAAAGTAGGTCTTTCCCTACACCAAAATGTCAACGAGAATATATTTTAATTTGAGTGCTATATGGCTTATTTTTTCTGTGAATATATAGTACACTATAAGTCTACCAACAATTTAAATAATTTACTATAAAAGGAATTATTACCTTAAAAGGAATTATTACCGTCACGGCAATGGAAACTCGAAAATCACAATGTATCGACGAACATATTATTATATCAACGAAAAATGTCCAAAACTGATAATACTTTGCAACATGGTGGTAATTAAATAGGATAATTAAGAGTTGCAATGTTAAAGTATCAAAAAAAGTCCCAGAATTATTTCCCCAGTAATAAGGTAAAAAGCATGGTAATAAAGTAGAGAATTCCACTTTGTCAACTATCGTAGGACATAATTTAAAAAGGGTTTTTGAAATATTTGTCGCAAATTTTTGCTATAAAAATAAAATATAGTGTTTTTTTCCCAATAATTAAATTTATTGGCGGTAAAGTACCAAGCAAATTTGGTAAATATACTCCTAAATTATTATGAATCGCACTTAGTTTTGTTGTTGAATTTCATATCAGCTTGGGAGATGGTGAAAAGTTACGTCTCAAGAATTTCAGAATTTAAAATAAGTACATTTATATCGATTATTATTATTATTAACAAAACTATAGGAAAATTATTTTTTTGGATTGTTACAAATTATTGACAAAATGTCAAAACTATTGTTTTATTTCCAAAAAATAAAACAAGAAAGGTCAAAGTCTTGGGGCTAGACAAAATCGCGTGTACGCCTTTTGGTGAATAGGCCCATCTATTTCATTTTCATTTATTACAATGACTTCAATTTGAAGTCTGACACTATCAGATTTGCACCAACGATGAAACTTATTTCTTTACACCAAAATTCGTAAGATTGAGGATTTCGGAGATATGTATATGTCGTTTTATGTATTAACTAGCATTTATACATTATTTTATGTCGTTTTATGCTAGCCATCCAACGAATCAGTCATAGCCATGGTCGGAACTAGTGGTGCTCGACTCAAAGCGTCAGGTATTTTCTATGATATATTTAAAAAAATTAAGGAGCCAATGACAAACCCCCAACGTGAAAATTGTCGTAAGTTTTCACAATATTACTTGTACACAGAATTTGTCAAATTCTTTCTGATTGCTTTCATTCGTTTATGTAAGAATCCACGTTCCTCCGCTGGCATCCTCGCCAGGTGCCCAGAGGCGATCCAGTGCACTATATACACAAAAATAATAAACAATCCTTTGACGGGCTCCCGTTTCACAGATCGCATCGCGAGTTCTCTGTCTTTCGTAAGGATAATACATTGCGTTTCTATGAACAGACAAATGCTTGGTCGCATTGTTAATATTGTTGATCACACGAAATATATCATCTTTCCAGATGTTTTGTGTAGATTGTCCGCCGTGCCCCCGTTGGCTTTTGTTGTTCCCTGCCACGGTGGGCGTTTTTTTTCTACAGCGCGCGCACCAAAGGGTTGTTGTATACAGCAGTCCTTTTGTTCCGCGGATACGGAGCAACTTTTAATATCACACTGCTACGAATTTTGGGAACGTCTTGGTTAACGATTGTTTTGATGCTGCACTCGGATCGAACCCATTGTTAAGGTACCGTTCAAATACCAAGAGGAGAAAGGCTTGTCTGACATCTCTATTGGTGCATACGGAGAAGGGGTAGATTATGTTTTGCGATCAGCCTAATTTCAATACATGAGAATGAAAATGCACTTTCAATTGTAATTTTACGATTTCAGAGCTGTGGTCTCCTGCAGTATCGATGCTCTTATGATGAAAATTAAATGGGTGAGACCACGTTCAGATGCTCTTATTATTAACTATATTTGAAAGAAAAATGAAGGACCTCTATTATGCATTTGCAAAAAGAGAAATAAAACAAGCGATTGTGAATAAGACTTCTTCTGTTA
>JAOPUG010000376.1:8398163-8409347 GCA_027564375.1 Micropterix facetella | reverse complement strand
TCCTGTTTACCTAGGTCACGATAAGTTTTGAGACACGCGAAAAGTAAACAATATATTTTTATAATTTATATTATATTCGCCTAAACCAGCTATGAAACATTCATTCCAGTCTTTCTTCGATAGGTCAGAAATGGCTGATTCGCAGGCAGCCACCGCTTTATCGGCACTTGAAAAAAACTTTTTATTTTATCCTTAACAATTGGGGATGAAAAGAAGTCACAAAGGACGTTATTAACTTACTTGCAAATCCTGAACAGAAAGCCCAATATTTGCACTTGAAAAAAAACCTTTTATTTTATCCTTGACAATTGGGGATAAAAATAAGTCATAAAGGACGTTTTCAATTGCTTGCAAATCCTGAATAGAAAACCCAATATTTTGTTGGCCTTAAGGTCTATAAAGTCTATATGGCTGTCACATGTCAATTTAGTATTAAGGTAAAGCCCGAGCTTGAGTACAAGAGACTTTTGGGTGAAGTCTCATTTTCTATCACATTGCATAGTCGTAGTTGATTACATAACCGTTTCCGGAGAAATTTACAAAGTTACATTTCGTATCATTACGGCAAATTTTGTTTCTTTGGCAGTACGTTATAAGAATATTCAAAACGTTTTGAACGTTCACGCAATCGGATCTACTACGTATGACATAGATTTTTTTTAGGTCGCCCAAGTTCGTTGACCAGTAGACTTAGATGAGAACCTTGGATAATAAACAAACGAATAATTTTCAACCCGTTTCCTCTTGGAAGAAAGAGTTACCAACATTTATCATTTATTTTACAAAGTAATCAAACTAATGTTTCGAGTGGCAGAGATTGTTGCATCGTTGAAACATTTTATCCAAATTTGGTTGAAAATTTGTGGTATAATTCTAAACACTTCTGGAATTGTTTTTTTTATTTTTTATAGAATCCCAAAATGTAAAGTCCAGCATCAGGGATTCATTACCTACAACAGCTTTCATATTATTAGATAATCCTTCTTAAATTTTTATTTTGAATGCTACAATTTCATGTAATAGTAATTATATTCTAGAATTTATTGTAATTGTAATAACAATCTACGATGTTAAACAAATATAAAGCTACATATTAAAAGAAATGCTAGAAGTAGCAGGAAATCTATCTAGAAAATCGATAAACGATTTACTGGAAGGAAAAAAACAATAAGCAAAAAAATACCACTATACCGTTTGTGCTCCTATGGCCACGTATTAAGAAAGGATTCCCCGCATCTATTGTCAGCAGCGATCAGATACTGCGAAGACCAATTTAGTCATGGAATAACTCACTGAAACAAGGTATGAAATATTACGATATAGCAATTGAGGAAGTCAAGAACTTCCAAGAGACAAGACGAAACTCCACGAGAAGGCCACAGAAATGTAATGACCGACGGTGAAGACGACGACTCTGCACAAAATTGCCATTGAAACTGATCTCCTTGCCCTAATCCCTTTCTCATCCACAATTTCAGTATTGGCTTCAGGTTGTTAAATACTGGTCGATGGGTCTCATATTTCAAAGAAAAGGTGCTCCCTTCCTATACAAAATTTGCCCTCTGGTATAGCGGTGGACCGGGTCTGGAATATTCCTGCCTAGGGTAGCACGGCCTAATCTAATCTAGAATTTAACGTAATAGACATTTAAAAGTAAATAATAAGTAGGCATTAAATGGATATTTATTTCTATGAGATCAGTTTTGCCCTAGATTAGTATGAAAATCACACTTTCGCCCTTAAAAGTATAATTTATGATGAACTTTGGCTGGCGGATCCATAGTAGCGGAAATATAGGGACTGTTAATATTATAGATGAGGGCTTACTAAAAGACTGTGCCGAGTCTTAAATTGTTTTTAGTTTCCTAAAACTCTTCGAAAACTGACTATATTGAGTGCGTAAGATATGCTTCGAGAGCCTAAACAGAGAAGCGACAGGACATAAGCGGCCCGAGGACCGTAGTTTCTTCAGACCTGATCTAGACTGATGTCTTAAATAATAAGATGAAAGACGTCCGTGACGACTTAATTATAGAATATTAAACACAATAACTTACAATAATCGATCGATTCGAAGAAAGACACCGCATCATTTTTGCTTCTAAATCCTGTGCTTACCTGAAAAAAAGAAAAATATATAAATGAGATAATAATTACTCTGCAGGCAATGATATGTCTCGGCTCGCCATCTGCCATACTTTGCACGGGAGTGCAACATTGTAAGCTTGTCCCGGTCGTATAAGCGGTTCTCGGAATGCTTTGAAATTTACTTTATCAAAAGTTCCCCCATGGAGCAGGCGAGACGCAGCCACCCGCGGACCACGCACCGTTAAGATACACGCCTCCAACAATGGGGAAACAAAATATCACAATAAGTCACACTACACATTCTTAGTTTCCTGCATGAGAAGCCGCATGTGTGATAAATGGCCCTTACAGTGAGCGTGCGTATATTGGAGAGAATCAATTTGCAACTATTTCCTATTGAAAATTGTGTATTGTTTCGCTCGATTTAAGCTAATCAAATGTAAATTCTAAGGCAAGATTACTAAAGTTTCAAATCAGAATGCTTCGGAATTATATCCCAAAACAAGCAAAGTAATCGAAGTTGTTACGTCTTTCTGAACATCACACAGGGAGAGAATTGCACATCTGACCAGATAACGCGTTTACTACATTGGAGAAGAAGAAACTTAATGAATAAAATTTAAAAATAGGGACTTGAACAATTGCTTCAAACGAGAAATAAGAGCCAAATACTAAGAAGTAAACAAGACCAAATTAAAAAAAAACATGGGCAGATTAAGACTGAACATATAAGAGAATAATGCAAAAAAGTAAAGTAGCCAGAATTTGATCTAACCAAATCCTGGATAGGGTTAGATCATTCTTCTTCAATTTTAAATACATGGTATAATAATTGAAAACCTATTTGAACTTACATATACTTCGCTGGAGCAAGCCCGCAAGTGCATTTCGAAAGCTTATCCGCAACAGAATATTGAAGTGATATCTTTAAATGACGAAAACCTTTGTACTTTGATTACATGATGTGCAAAGTTAAATACTAACTTTGGCAAACTATCGGTCAGGATGAAAGAATTGGGAAAAGATCCCCGGACCGCAGAAGGTCATTTATTGACTTAAAAAAATCTGCGCCAGTGTACCAGATATCTCTTCATACAAGCTTAAGAAATGTTTACGATACCGATGGCCACGTTTTTGGGGAAGAAATTTATACTAACAGGATGAACAAAATGAAGATACATACTTCACTTGATGTAAGCCGTGACCATGATGAAATAATGCATGTAAAACTAATCAATGTTAATTATTCTGTATATCTATAATATGCAAAACTGCATCATACAAAAAAAATTGAACCAAGCGCAATCTGTTACTGAAAAAAATTACCCAAAAAAATGAAATGTTATGAGTTTAATACATTTATACATAAAATAATTGTCAGACCATTGTCAAAGACACTTGACGATGGTTAGCAGTGTTTAGCAGTCTTCTTCGATCTAGCGAAGCACTCGATGCGGTCCCTCATCATATAACCATAAAGAAATTAGAACGACTGTTCTCCCGATTTGTCAAATTGGTAAAAAACATAAGCTACAAAGTTAGATGCAATCATGATGCTTATACAATTTGAAGTCCCTCGAGGGAATGCGTTGAGGCTTTTCTTAAATATGTATAAGTAAATAAATCGGTACGATTCAAAACGGGAAGAATAGAAAAGGGGTCAAGCGGGGTGGGGCGATCCACCGCGGAATGCCCGCATTACAATACGAAATTTTGGGAGCATGATTCACGAATGTGTCAGTTTTGGACAGGGTGAAAAATGCTGGGGAACGGGCGCGGTCGGGCGCCATGCTGCGACGGGCGAGGACTCGGCCGCCTCTGGTGCGACCTGCGCCAATGATTTCGCATAAATTCACACCAGTTAGGGTTCGAGGAGAGGCGTTGGCCTCTCCTTTGTCGAATCATCGCGCCCGCCCCGTACTTAAACCAGTATTTTTCTGATCAAGGGGCTCACTCCAAAATGTAGGTATAAATGTGAATGGTAATATGTGTGAATGGTAATAAAATTGAATTTGCATTCAACCGTCAAATATGATATATATACTATTTTAAAGTAAAGATGCAACTGTCTTAATTATTACTCTGAATAATGTGTATCATACACAATGATACACATTATTCAGAGTAACAATACAGCAAACGTCCATACTTTTAAGGCAATGCCAAAAAGCTGTCGAAAAGACCTTAAAGCTGCAAGCTACCGCAACCAAACAGAGCTCTTATCGCTGCCACTGACATGGATTTACAAAGACTGCACTGTAAATCAGGGTCAGAAAAAAGGTAAAATATAGATAATAAAGTGAAAATCATTCAATGATGAAAAATATGTATAGTGTTATAAGCCACAAATATACAATCGGATTGACGTTTACAGTTCTATACTACACAAACAGAAAATAAATATAGAATGACTATAAACAATCATAATGATGTACAAAGGCAGCTGCATTAATTTCCATCAAAGAGCAGTTCTTGAAAGCCCCTCTCAATTATAAAATACAGTTCTTATATGGGCAGAAAACCTGTGCAACGCATCTATATTGCAGAAGAAATTGAGACGTTATTCATAAAATTAAAATATCAGTAAGCATAAAACGTGTATTAATTCGATTACTTGTACGCTTCGTCTTTAATTAATTATTTCTTTCTTAAATTGCATTTAATGATTGCGCTCTTTCCGGCAATTAATGTTGCGTGCGCTGGAGAAATCGATATACGAAGGGAAAGCATGTAAATACACTCTTATTACATTATTTAATGTTGCGACGGTCGTTTGGATTAAAAGATGATGAGAAATATAAGTATGTATGGAGAATCATTAGGTAGTATAATTGAGTTAGATCTCTATAACTTGACTAGATATACAATTTCATAATATACTAAGAAGGTACTGTAAAGATTATATGAGTAATGGTTAATAAGTAATGTTTGATGGGTACATTAATCTTAGCTGAAGTTAATACGAGTAAGGAAGTTAGCTCCGAATTCTCTACTGCTTTAACCGAGAAGCCAAAGTAAGACCAATTTTTATTTACTTTTTTATTTCCCCTTATGTTCATCTTCTACCATAGATATTAAACCACAATAGCATTTTTTTATTTTGGAATAATCCTCATGTTTTTATTATCCATATTTTTATTTTAGAATAGCCCCAAAAACCACTCTCTGATTTGTTTCAACAACGAATGAAATTATCTACCGGTGTCTAATATTTTGTCGCAGTGTAGTCTTATAATTTACAACAGTTTACCGTTTTATATTGTTTAGTCCAAAAAATTAAATACTTTAGTTAGTCCAGTTATTTTTAGACCGAGGACGAGGAGTAGCTCGGTATGAACATCTTCGAATCATTTGATATACTTATCATCGAAATCTAATCCCATCCCAGCATTTTGAGTAACAGATAGCGATCGCAAATTGGATTACAATAACAATGGACTCCAGGGCAACCGCAGGACGAATGACGCCGTCAAAAATCGACCTAAATGAATTCTGTCAAATAAAATGGGTTAGTGTATTGCATAATGCGACTTCAAAGGATTCACATATCATTTCAAAGGCCCCTTTTCTTTTATTGCTCAGCCACGGGGTAAATTTGATCAAGACGATACGGTCTACCTGATGCCCCCTGCTATGAAGGACACCACGCAGAGACAGCACCGTATTGTAATAATGGTGCGAAACTGTGTCTGTGGGCCACAATAAAGACAAATTAGAAACGGCTGGAGTGGTGAAACCAAAAAGGGAAGGCAGGTGACAGTGGAAATTTAATGAAACAAAATATCCTAAAACCCTTATAAATAAAATAAAACGGATTTCACCGTGTGAAGTTTGAAGCATCCGACGTTTGAATATAGAATATTTAAAGGAAATGGCCATCAAAACCCCCAAAATCGAACGAATCCCTGGCTTTCTGTGTCAACGACGTGTTCTGTATCCTGAAGGATGATGATGTACGAATGGTGGAAGAGTTCCTATGTCATCTAAACTCCATACATTCAAAAATGAATTCACCTATGAACGAAAAGGACGGCTATCTAGCCCTTTTGGATGTCAACATTTGGAGGAAAATTGACAGAACTTTCGGACATACGGACAGATATTTGCATTCCAGCTCATACCATCATCTTTACAATCTGCGCACAGTGCAAACGTAGCTCGTGAATCGAACACGCGACCTATGCAACGCTGAGCATTTTCCGCATGAGATACAACATGTCAATGATATCCTTGGGTAAAATGGATACGGAAAATTATATATAAGAAACAACGAATTTACCGCGTGAAGTTTGTAACATCCGACGTTGCGACGATATTGTGACCGCAGTTGTCCAGGGGACAACGGCGGTTGCAATATCGCCGAAACGTCGAGTATTATAAACTCCATGCGGTAAATTCGTTTTATTTTATTTATAATGTCAAGCAACGGCGATAGTCTTTGATTTCATAGGATACGGAAAATATCATGACACACGCACAAAATTCAATATGGACGAAACTCAGACACCAAGCAAATCCAGAGCTTGTCATACGTTAATGGCGTGACGGATTGAACAAGAGAGAGCTGAATAAGTTTGCTGTAAAAACGATTTTCCGAACCCAAAGTATAGCTCGGTATCTGAGACAAGTAAAGCATGCAATTCCACTGCAAGTGTGTGTAATAGCTGTGGGTTGGCTTATGTTGAACAAACAAAGCGACCCACAGCGACTCGATTGATGGAACACATCAAGGCTATAAAAACGTTCAGCGAGAAAAGTCGGCGATCTGCGAATACATCTTGGATAGTGGAACGAACCGATCGGTGCAGTTTTAAAATCCCACTGTGCTACCCAAATAACACTTCTATTTCCCCCGCATGATCTGGGAAGCCATAAAAATGAGAAAGTTCGTTGGGAAGCAAAGTTCTTAAGTGGAAGATTTTTTTAAAAAAATATCTCAATTTAATGTAATATTCGTATATTAAGGTGCTCCAGTTAAAGTGATTGTTAATCGTTGACTTATTCGGTCTCTGTTAATAGCCATCCTCATTGTATTGTTGAATTTTGACACTGCAGACTCTTTCGCTTGATCTGCCATATCTTGTTGGTAATAGTCCTCTTTCTTTGGCCGTCAACACTTCTGATAATCACAAGTTTGTGGAAACTGTTGTCCCCCTTTCGCTTGGCTATTTTGCCGAAGTAGGATACCTACTATCTCATAATGACTTGTTGTGATGAGCTGGGCTGTTACTTCGACTGTGAAAGAATGTACATATTTGTGCGTTCGGCAGTCAATAGAAGTCGAAGAATTCGAATGATTTATGGGAATGCCTCCGTTCTTTGTGCCGATATTAAAAAGTAGAAGGGTGAGCATCTAGTATTGTGAGGGCAGTAAATAATATTTATTTGTCACTTCTTTTGTCCATATATTTAGTATATTCTGGATCTTCCTGTATTCCTGGTTTGATGTTCCTTGTATCGGTGATCTACTTGTCAATTCGTCTTCGCTAGTTTCCGTATCTGTTTCATTCATTTTATACACTTCCTGCACTTTTCATATTTATGATACCGATTCTTCTCATTTCTCTTTCGTTTTGTCAAAGTATTCCGAGAATCATTCAAATGTATCGGTCTTCCTACTTTCCGATTGCCCGCTGAGTATCTCCGTGCGGCTGTAAGTAGGAGGTACACGCGGTAACATTCTGCGAAAGTTGTGACCGCAGTAGCTCTTCGGGCCAATCGTTTGATCTGTGGTAATATTCCCAATTTATTGTACCATAGTAATTATTACTAAAGTATTTTGAAATACTACAGTAAAAAGGCTAGGTTAGTTGTTTGATCGTCAAAACTACATACCATAGTAAAATGATACGTTAGTAATTTGAGTTGCCAGCATGATAAACGATATATTCCACAAAGTCGCGTTTACCCGACAGAATTCTAGCGTTATTTTATTTTCGACGCTGGCAATAATGCGTCAAATATTATTTCATTTCATCGCGCGTCACTGAGTGCAGCTGTTTCGCCGATTTCGGACACGCGTGGGCAAAGCATTTCATCGCTCGAATTAATCGAAGGAATCCCAGGACGCGCAGATATCGATTCGAGGCCGAAGTATATATGTAGGTTTCGGTTTCTGCACGAGGACAAATTCCATAAATACACGATCATCCGAACTACTGTTGTCAGAAGAAACAACGTATCTCAGATCCCTTTCCAAATAACTATTTACGATAATTATTATCAAAACGCCAACGTTTTGCCTCCGATGAGACTTGACTGGCAGCAATCTACCAAGCAAACTGACACCTACGCGCGCGCTGAAACAGCTGATTCAGAGCCGCCATCTTGCGAAAATTACTTTTACCACTCGATATCGGCTGATAAATTTTAGCTTACTAGATTAACTCGAATTACTTAAAAATGGAGTTAACGGTCGATCAAACAACGCTGTTTTACGAATTACTACCGATTTTAACTATTACCACATATTTTTACTATTACCACTGATAAAACTGCTGGTCCTTAATCGTTTATGTGATGATTTTTCCTTCAAAAAGGTTGCATATTTTTGCTTCGTATGGCAGGTTTCTAGCTTGTTCGAGCATTTCCCCCCAGTGTGTATTTTTCGTAATTCTTCAGACTCGATCTGCTGGCCTTTGTTAAAGCTGCTGCTTTCAAGGTGAAACAATTACTTTGTTTGCGACAGTATCATTATATTCATGAAAAAAAGGATTACTTAGTTAAAGTAGTACAAAAAGGATTACTTAGTTAAAGTAGTACATAAAAAGATCTTTTCTGATTTCTTCCGTATCGTTTTCTTTTCGCTTAGCTTAAGGGCTATTATGAATCGCAGCTTTGATCCAGGATGAGAAAGCATTGTAAGGCTGCAGCTTTTAAGGCTTCTAGAATGTCGTTACCGCTGAACATGCATCTCTTTGACACAAGCACTCGAATACACAGTTTATCTCAGCACACTGCATTAAATCACCACTGCCTAACACTTTCCACTTAACGATCCTATCATTGGATCTCTTGCGCCCCGACACAGAGTCGCGTAGGACACATCCAAAATTTCATAAAAAAAGAATCTCATAAGACTAAGTTTTTGGATCCGCCCATATTAAAATCGCTCAAAAAATCATTCAAACACTTTAATCAAACGCAAAGCCGCAGTTCGGAAGTTTCCATGTGAGCAATTATCTTCCCACCAACACAAACTAAAACATTTCGAATCATAGTTAGTGGTAAGGCCCCTATTTATACCCCTAGTGGGAAGGCCCACTTTAATGTCCATCGACAATTATCTTACAGGCAGCCGGTTTTTTTTCACGTGGCAGTACTCAGGCGATCATACATCCAAGAACTAACCACGTTCGACGCTGCTTAACTTCGGTGATCTTACGGGAACCAGTGTTTCAACGCGGCTACAGACGTTACACTATGTCGGATTAGCCCATGGTGGGATTTATTCATCCCGCTGAGCAAAGCGTCCGCGTCGTCGTCTTCGTACCCAATTATAATATGAAAGCTCGGGGAGAGACGAGCTCGAAAATAATTAACTTCGCCCAAATAGTAAGATAAAATTCGCAACACACCGAAAGAATATCTCTCGCGGCAAATTTGCATTCGTAGATCAGCCACTCTGCGAGGACGGATGCCTACGCAATAAGCAAGAAAACAGCGAAACATTTGAGGACGCTATTGGTTCTCGGTGAGTTGGACGGTGAGTATTGAAAAGGAAAAAATATTTACTCAATATATTTCCGCAGATTAGTAGGTCATAAGCTGATTATTGCATTTCAAAAAATAAATAAGTATTCTCATCCTCCCTTAAAGATAGTTTCATTTACAAAGATGGACGCTTCAGTATGATTTAGGTACACGTCCAAGTACCAACTATTGGTCCTAGTATGAAGTTGAACAACACCATCTAGTTACAAAAACGGACATTAAGCATCGTATATAATAAACAGGTCAGCGTTTTCTCTCGGCACCGGAAACTGGAATTCTACGTACATGAATCGAGATAAAATTTGTACCAGGAAGATTGGTTTTCACAAATAAGGGTTCCATGTATAATTAATTAGTGTATTCATTCATAATAAATTAGTTTGAGTCACTTATTACATTGGTATTTTTAAAAAATATCCTGTCAGACAGTTCGAAGTCAGACAGTTCAAATATCAAATAGAAGAGACAGAGAGATAGTTTCTCATTTCGTTTGAAGGCGTAGCTTCACATGGCTTGGCGGTATGGTAGCGATGGTCAGTAATTTAAAAAATAACCGGTTTTGATATTCTTCTGTGAGAATGGGTGAATTATATCATTTATGGATAAATGATATGATAAATATTTACTTATAGTATTTATATATAATACGTAAAATTAAAATTCGCCAAAAACTAAAGTTGATGTTTTTCGATATAATTAACCGGTTAACAGAAATTTACCTGCTATTTCATAATTCGGTTGATTTCTGATAATAGTTTATTTTTAATAAAACTCCTACCTACATTTTTTTACATAATAAAGATCTATATTGTTTTCTGCAATATTTTGTTTTACTGAACCAGTTATTTGCTCTTTGTTAGCTGGTTTTAAGTGTAGCCTTAAAACGCTAGCAACAGTATGCACTGCAGCGCGAAGCGTAAGCGCAGTTCGTGAAAGTGTTTTAAGGTGTATGCGTTGTTTAAAAAAAACGTATTTCGAATATCGCATTTATATTGGTACAGAAAAAATATAATCTTCCTAACGAATAGCGCTTAAATCGCTAGGTACTCGTATTACTTATTGTATAAACTTGGTCGTTCTCCGGTGTGACTGTGAATCGGCTCATCTGTATGCAAATTTATTGCGGAGGTTGAACGCATCGGGTGCAATATGGGTGCAATTGGTTGTGCATCAATAGTCCCGGATCCCGTTATAGATTATCCTATGTCGTTGGGTATATGAATCCTACTAATCTAAGGTTAAAATATCTTAAATAGTATATTATATGAAGAATAGTAGTACCTATATAGCAGAGAAATGATCACCAAGGCCTATGTTTTTTAAGCATGCAGTGTTACTCCTCAATTCTAACCTGGGGTTGTATAATGTTTTTCTTAGATGTGT
>JAOPUG010000376.1:8373865-8383889 GCA_027564375.1 Micropterix facetella | reverse complement strand
ATCAGGAATGTTGAATGTACCGCATGCACCGATATCGCTAACGTAGAAAATAAAAAGTTCCTAAATGTTATCCTTTTTGTTTACCAGAAGGTATCAAATTCACAGATGGACATAACAGCGCCGATGGAGATGCAATGCGATCTATTTTTAATATAGGCAACTAGCCATCTGTAGAGATCACCTCTTTTAACAATAGAATAAATCTTTTTCAATAAAAGGTCACAAATAACGCGGTCAAATGCTTAGGCAAAATCATTATACACAGTGTCAATTTATTATATTCGATTATCCATATTCATATAAGTACTCCGTAAAAAAATGAAAAAAAAACATGCTTTTCATCATTAGTATGTTTTTAATGTAACTAAAAACAGAATCACATATATATTTGTCAAAAACCTACCCAAATATGGATAGAAAGTCCGGTAATTCGAAATGTTTGACATGTCTCTGCTTTTGAAAATTGGTGTTAACAATGTATTTTTCGACAGAGAAGGTACGGTGCTAGTTCGAAGACATTTTTTATATATACATACTATTAAGACGTTTAGACAATGAATTAGCACACTCGTAACCTGATCCTTTGCTGGGATATAATTTTAAATGATATCAAAAGAATATTCCTGTCATTATATTGGGTTTCTCCAATAGTATCTAGTCATTCATACAGGCCAGGTAACAACCATGTCCAACCTTTTCGTTCGATAACTATTCAATTTCAGTCAATCAGTACGTACAGAAGTTTTGAGTGTTTTGAGAATAAACTCACCTTTAAATCCTAATGTCTACATATTTAGATCTGCAATGATTAGGTCGAAGACGTTCATGTCTGAGCATAGAATTTTGCTTCAAGTATATATCATTTCATCAATGCCGATGTGTTCCCGTAGGCGTCTAAAGCCGGTTCCACTATCACACCGCTAACCGACCTTTAGGTGTCACAGCATTCGTGGATTCTTTCCTATGACCGTAATAAAAAAGGCGAAATGAGGTACCCTTAATCTTAATTAAATCCAGACCTTTAACGTAATGGTAATATTATGCGTGAGATGTATCTTCACATGTTCTGGTGTACTGTCCGCGCCCCGGATGAAAACTCTACCGGAGACTTATATTTATTGTTTCTAGCGAGCATTCATAAAAATACGCCCTAAGCACCTGTCAACATTAATTAATTACATATTGTAATGGGGGATATGCTCGGTTTCGGAGATACGATAATAGAAGAATTATTGCCAGCCCGATAACGAACGTGTTATTAAGCCAGTGCCGCTTTTTACCGCCTCCGCGGCAGGGTCAACATTTTCGGGACGGGTTCCAGACAAATTGAATAATTTGTATTTTGAGATGGGCAACATCGGAATCGAGCTAAATGCCGCGGATTAAGCTACCAATTTGGTTTTCCCATTAACTGCGATAAAATATTAACGTAACTCCGAAGAATATCAATTTACAATGGCTTGTTAGCATAATCGATCATAGGCAATTTGATAATTAAATGATAATTTTAATTCACAGAGTTAATTGTTTTATGCGGCTGAATATAAATCTTTCTTAATAAGGTGTTGTCTGTAATGAATAGTGAGCCAGCATTGTGAGGCCAATAGATGGCACAAATCAAATTAAACAAGATCAAGTGTCCAACTGCCACTTGTCTTCTTTAGTTCATGATTTATCGTTGCTGGGCTCATAAATAACGTTAACTTAATGCGCTCAAAAAAAGAGATTTTGACATAGGTACAAACTGGTATAGACCTAGAATATTATGTGGAATCGCGATTGCGTTTCACTTTCGTTTTCACATTTTTTTGGATAAAAATTAAATAGACTACTTAAATTATTAGCTCAATAACCATGTTTCTACTTTCGGCATATCTTTTTATTATTCACCAATGTAGGATACGAATCAATCGGGGTTAATTAAACTTAGACAAAGTGATATTATAATATTATTGGCACTTTTTAAATAACTCAACAATCTAGCGAACGGCTTAATTAATCCGCGATTGGACAGTTAAATGATCATTTATAATCGCGAATTTGATTGATTTAAGAGAGTTGACGTAAATCATTTCTAATGAGGTGCAGTTGAGTATCGATTATCCTAACAAGGTGATAATATAGACATAAGCGCAGCGCAAAATCGATTATCCTTTCCGGCAACAGGATCCACAAATTTCTTGGTCAAATATCTGGCTTTGAAGGTTGATGTAATAGTAATTCAGATCCATGACGCCAATTAATCAGCTAAACGATTCCAGACCATTTAAAACAAGTTAAAATCCATTTACGAGCGAACAATGAACTAGATCAAACCATTCTCAATTGATAAAGCGAGCCAAAAGTCATAAACGTTAATTCCATTAGAGAAAATAATGACTGGCGAGCAATAAGTTAACACGCAAAACACATTAATAGATAAAGTACATTCTATACGGTAGGTATGTAAAGTTGTCTGAATTGATGATTGTTTTATGACAGAGAGCATATTAATAAAAAGTTTTGATATTGAGCGATATCACTACGTTTAATGGGAGTATCCCACTTTCTTATTAATTTTATAAATGCTGGATGGTAATTTATAATTAATAGACAAAAACGAATAATAATATGCTAACTTGAGTATAATAACTGTATGATTTCTTTGTTATCAAGTGGATACGGAATACTGCACTATTAATAATAATATTTTCGCAGTTCGTACAAAAGTTATTATTTGCACAACGAATTGCAGTGATAAATTGTAATTAGTTAATTTATAGTTAATGATAACGGTGGTAAACGAGCTCTAAAAATAATATTTTTGATTAATTATGTATGTGAAATTATAAACCTCAGCCAACCGGACCCGAAGGACACAAGCAGGTCTGGATTGAATCGTATTAATATATGTATGATGGAAAAGAAGCAGTTTTGATACCATAACATGTGCTAGCGATTTTCGATGACATCGTGAAAGAGATATTCCTAGGCTGAAAATAATTACTCCTAAATCATACAACAATCTGGATTTAAGTATTTAGGTATACTACCTATCTTCACTTTAGTTACGGATATTATAACTACGAAAACACATTCGCCAATTACAAATGGTTACATCTTATGCAATAAAGATTTACAATTCGATGTAATGCACAATAATTTATTAAATAAACATAGCATACCTGTATTACCTCTAGTATAGCCAAGGCATCTTATTTCATTGATTTATCAGAATAAATGCGTAATCTAGGCAAGCCAAAATAAAGAATTTAGAAAAACAGCCAGATCGGAGTTAGTGTTATAATATCGAAACTCGTAAATTTAATTTCATGGCTTGCTAATTTATGCTTTATGCATAAAAACGTAATAAAAATAACACAAACTGATAAGGATTTTATTCATTTCATAATTTATTAGTTTATAGAGGAAATCGACCAAACATAGACAGTAAAAATCAAAGAACATGCACATAAAAACCGCTCACAAAAACAACAACGGACGAAATAACCCTATTCCTCGCATCTGTATTTCCAACAATACGTTTTGAAGATTTGTATTTGATTTTGCAACAAAGGATAAAGGCAACAACGATATCGCGAACGCACACCTTCGTAAGTAGCCCCGGACAATAACAAAATCTGCAACATCTGCTCTATTTTGGGGCACTGGACAAAAAATACGGGTGCTGTCGGTTGAAAGTACTCTAGAACCAACGCAGGAACGTATGTAGATAATGATAATAATATCAGAGATTATATTGATAAAAACTTGAATAATTTGATATAATGTTGTAGCAGAGGTCGGATTACGTCGACTAAAAGGACAAAAACAAAAAACGTTACGTGTCCAATTCTTTGATGTAGAATTCCCTGGTCCTGGAACCTGTGAAAGTTAAATTCTATCAATTATAAAAAGAACCGACCAGCGTTCCTTTCTTTTGTGACCAAACCAATTAATGACGTCATATTTGGTTATAAAACTAAGCAGATGTTTGTAAGCAGATAGCGAACCCGCATTATGAGGGTTATCGACACGCGAACTTTGATCTACAGATAAAGAGTAGCAGCTTTCGCTTTATTTGATTTATGATAAACGGTTATACATTATTAGGTAGATGGCAGGACAACGGAATGAGCAGTTCACGATAACTTTGTTTACAGTTAAATTAAATTATGTAAATTGATTTTTGTCGTTAACTTATGTAAACATTATTATAGGTGACATCGCGCAAAGTTTATGAATTATTTTCGGTAATCTTTGTGTTGCTGTTATTGTATATGTTGGTTGGCTAGTCAGTTCCTTAAAATGGTATCCAAATTTAATAATTTGTCTTATGGGCCCTAAGTCGTGTTCGTTATATTCTATGATACTTAAATATCTTATAATATTTCGTTAATCGAGAGCCAACTGTCACAATTGCTGCATTTGTCTGTCTTTGCCAATCCCCATGTGTTCCTGTCGCATAAAATTGCCCTTGTAGGTTATTATTCTCTCGGTTAGTTACATTGCGAGCTCAAATGTATATACACGGTTCAATAATTTGTTTAGCTACTTCATTTTCTTGCACTGCTACTCCACTGTGTATGCTAGGCTGACTATAGTCGTTTCTTAGATGTGTTTCTGTTTCTGACATAATAAGAAACGTTTCTGACATAATAAAATATCCTCAAAAATCCGAGATGCGACATGTATTCTCCGTTAATATTAATGGTGCCAGGTCTTACTAGTGATCAGCTTCGACCAGACAGTAATCCTCTATCTTACTTCTGTCTCCCGCTGTAAGAGGTTTTATTTTGTTGTCGTGTACTTGTACATCAAGGACATTTATAAAAAGGCAATTTTACGCTAAATCTCCGCAGCTTCTGCCACCGTTCGTCCGCTCAATAAGACACGCCGAAAACGCAACTATGCAACACCGTGTAAGTGTTTATTATTCGTTTTCCATTTAAAATGAGGCAGAATGCAAACTGCACAGCACGACATCGCCGGGTCGCGTTGGCCTTCTCAAAGAGGGGGGAGAAACTCAGGAGTGATTTGCTGAATTCTATTCAGGATTCTGAATGCCGCGGGTATCGCGAAACACGCTTACTACACAAGCGAATAACAAGAAATGCAATAAGAACCACCCGACGCTCCAGTCCATTCAATTGGTCTCCGGACGAGTGTTTGCTCTATTGTTTACGGGATACACCGCGGCGAGGTGCGGAGGAGATGATACTAAATTATATATCGTATGACAGGGTACAAACTGCGCAATTATCAAATGTGGGAGTGTTGATCTATATATACTCCTGTGTTCTATATATTTGCATGCGGGTTAATTTAAGAAAATATCTTACCTAAACTAATACTTAAAAACTATTACGATAAGTAGTCATTCATGTTAAAAAAAATCGAGCGAAGAGCACCGGATTACCAATCAAAATTACTTCCTAAACTCAAGATACGAGTAGCAAAGATAAGACGACAAAACGAAGTCCAGTATCTGCTAGAACTCACATTATTCTAACTAGAGGAACAACATAGAACCTGGTCCACACTTAATCGGCACAGAGGTATCGCAAAGGTGGGAGGTCCATAAGTACGTTTTTGATGATCGCTGCTGAAATCTTTGCATAGATGCTGCTCACCTTCATGAGGCCCAATCACAATTGACCAAAAACCTTACCGTTACAATTACAATCTGCTTGTTGAGACCTCTCAAACAATACAGGTTCCACTACCGTACGATAACATCTTCTACTGAAACATTTGCATGGATGCTGCTCAACTTCACGAGAACCTGGTGCCCAAGAACCCTCTACAAAATTGCTCCTCTCCGAGACGTTTTAGGCAAAATTTATTTCAAGTCTCCAGCTTTATCCGTTCTCAAAAAATTAGTGTCGTTTCACTTTTAGTTATTTTCACCCTCTACCCGTACCGATACAAGAAACCTTCCAATAAAAAATATATATATAGCCTCCTTTTGCCTTTGCCCTTTCTATATAGGGTTATTTTAAAATATTGAGCACTAGACGAGTGAGAGATTATACACATAAAAGTAAACCAATGATTTTTTTTCATCTATTAAGAAAAGGATTTTTTGATATTAGGTAGTTTTGTTTATATGATATTATTCTATTGCGTCGTCGAATATCATATACAAGCTTTCTTGATTTAGGCCTTTGTTACTGAGAAAAAAAATACCCTAAAGATGAATATAAACGATACTTTTACTCGGTAACATCCTAAATGAAAAAAAAAACTTTTGAAACATTTTGAACTCATTTTTTTTGTAGAATAATCTTCTGTAAAAAAATTATACATCAATGGCCAAAATTTTGTCATTTTCTTAATGTGTACAGAATTACTAACAGGACGGGTGCTGACTAATGAAAACTAAACCTGTATAAATGGCCAGATAAACGAAGTATTTTTCACTCTTGATTCTTGGGCTAAGTGCGGTCAAGAAAGTATTACTGCTATGCCATAATTTCTTGTTCATAGATTTAAAAATGCTCGAGACAATTGACAGTGACATACAATAAACATACCAACAGAGCAGTCTCACCAATGTGTATCGTAAAGCACGTTATGCTTGGAAACTCAAAAAATATCAACTATTTTTCATATAGACTAACCATATTAAGCGATATTTTCGTTTTGTAGAAACAAATAAAACATTATTTAGTACCGTCGCGCCGAAAAGGCTTTAAAAAATAATGATCGCAACGATCTCGTCGTCAAAAGAGCCACGTTAAATCGTAAAAAGGGTAATAAACCCGCTTTTTAATACCATGCCAATGATAAAAACATTAATTTCCCTTGCTAACATACAGTAAATCAATTGCTAAAAGAGCTGATGAAGGCAAGTATTAATTAAAACGAACTCTACTGAAATACGCTGACAATCTGAATTCCTGCAGATGTATATTCTTTGTAGCATCCGGTAATCCCATTTCTAAGTTATGCAATTAGTTCACTTATAAAAAAAGAGCAACCTCCCAGCCTTTTTAAGAAAATTCTCTCGAAAGACTTGCCCATACTCGCATTGGCGGTTAGCTAACCAAAAAACACCGCAACATGACTCAAACCATTAACAGATATATTATAAACCCTAGTTACGGCTGAAAAACAATGCTTAATGGCGTTCATACATTGTATTTTGCATATTATGGACTCGGGTCGGTCTTCATTATGGTTTGTCGGTGCGTTAACGATAGAGAAAACCTCTAATGACTCGTCATAGGTTTTTAACGGCCGTCGGGTATCGCTCAGGGATCCTGCATTGCGATGCATATACACTCTGGATATAACAAAAGCTGTTCGGGCTCAGGTCTGTGCGAAGAAACGGCGCACAATGGTCCTGCCATATTAGGACAATGCGAAATTGACCAAAACGAACGTAGGTGTCCGGACGCATTGTGACCGTTATGCTGCTCGCTGCCATTTTGTCTCTGGTTCTCTCATTCCCCTGAAAGGAGTTACTTCATAACTGTGACTGTTAAAAAACGCCAAGATAAATAAAGGAAAGGTTGAACGTGATTAGTTTCTTTTTTGCTGTTGTCCGGCTGATATTTCCAACTTGGACGCAGCTAAAATTATAGAAATCGTCGGAAAGGCGCCAAAAACAACTCAATACGCTGTATATCTCCGAAATGTTCTCCGGAAATCCAAGAAAAAGTCGAAAAATAGTTTTCCCTATGCATCAAAAAGGTTGAACTTCTGCATAACTTGGCCGGCTAGCCGCTATGATCACATTATCCGCTACTTTATGTCACTGCACCGTATTCCTTACTATGACAAGAGGATTTCACGATTATCTATTAAAGATGTGCACTATTTTTTAAATACTTTTAAAAAGCTTGAAATTTGACGATTTTGCGCCTTCCTAATAAAACTGTCATATGCTGTGCAGCTACAGTACTGCATTCCACGAGCAGTTTTACTTTCTTTTGAGTAACATTTCGTCTCAAACTTTATTGGGCCATAAAATTTGCAATATAATTTCGATCTACACAGTATATTCGAACGCTCGACTTTTATTAATAAGGTAATTCATCAATGTCTAGGCTTACACGTCATAGAATAATTGTTATAAAATTATAGTATCCAACTGCTTCAATCCTTAAAACCGGATTCAGGTCTATGATGCTCACACCCGAATTTATAGAGTGTCTATTCAGTACTTGAGTAATGCTCAGGCTAGTATTACCTGAGTTCCGCGCGGTACTTAAGTAATGAAAGTGTTCGATAGACGAGAAGTGCCAGCCAACTCCGCTGGTGTGGCTCAAGTATTCGGGAATTTATTCGCATCGAGCGACAATACTGTCAAAAGTATTTGACGAATTAAATGTGAAATATTTTTATTTCATAAACCGCTTGAAAATAAATAATCAAACTTTTATTTCTTATGAAGAATAACTTTTGCCATCGCCTATTGATGTTTATTGATTTTTAAATGTAGGTTTTGTCAAAATATTCTTAATTATCATACTGTTCATCTCATTGATAGTGTCAGAAAAAACCATGTCATGTAGGCCACCGCGTGGCCGTCATGTTCACTATCAAATCACACGAGGAATCACGTGTTTTCGTGATTCCTCTGACAAACAGCATGGGTCAAAAGGTTAAATTCAAATCGTCGTTAATCAAGCAGGGTCGTTAAAATGTCCAAATAGACGTTTTCAATGAAATAGTAAAAAAATCCAAATCCAAAAACAGTATATAATAGTGAAATAACATTGAAGATCACAAGAAAGCCTAAAAACAACGCACTACGAGCGAAAATTGCGTCTGACGTTTCGAAGTAATACTCGAGTATAGGTGAACCAATACTTGGCACAATATCACTATTTAAGTAGGTATCCTTCGCCATCTTCGACTCGACTATAAAACGAAAACTGGTACTCAGGTATGACACAAGTATCGGTCAGTACTAAAGTATTGACTAATACTCGACTATAAATTCGGGTGGTAATATTTTTATTTTAGGATAATTATACAGTATGTATTCTAAACGGAACTTTATCTCCTGATTCTAAATAAACCCAAATTGTGGACCTTTCCGCCTACTTCATGTTACTGCAAATCTAGATGAAGGTTGATAACCGTAAACGAAGAATGTGCATATTTGTAACGTTTCCTTCACTGTAAAATTAAATGCTGCAATTCGTAAAGATCTATTAACATTTTTTGTATTCGGCGGCTTTACATAGTGGGTCTGCCATCTCCTTCTCGTCTGCAGCAGTTCAAACGCTCATAAATAACGTGCGCCGCTGCGCTGAAATTCTCTCGAAATGAAAAATCGGCCGGTGTATCGTTTTTAAAAGGCCGGCATACTTGCAGCCACGATCGGCCCCTCCAATTAAACAGCTATTTATTTGCCGTTTGCCGGATGGGCTTCTCTCGGTGGATTCAAACGCCGTCTCAAGGCTGCTGATGGATCACAGAATGCGTAGGTGATTAAGAAGAGAAAATTTGGAACTCGATGGAGAAGCCAATTTCAAATAATTCGAGATATGCAAAGCTGCAGTTTGGCATTGTTCGACTATAAAGCCCTAGCTAACAGAAAACACCTGCCATTGATGCAAATGCCAAAGATACAAAGCACGAAAAGGAAAGCTGATACAGGTACGCAAGGGTTGAACCCATACGTCACGCAATGAAGTGTTAGGAGCAGATGACGAATATAGTGCAAAAAAGGTTTAACAAAGTGGAATGATAATGCGTAAGAACATCTGCTACCTAACTATATTATGTTATATTTTTATGTATTTATAGTAAGTTTATATAGCATAAAAGTATATGTATGTATAAATTATGTTCTGAAGTATGTATATATAATTTTCAAATGTGACTTTTTTTGATTCTGAAAAGTTCAGAATTTTTGACGCCATCTAGCGGCCGAGTTGAATAATAATGCGTGATCAATGCGCCGTAGCTAGGTGGTTCCTACATGAGCCGATAGAGGGTACTGGCGATCGTCATTAAATGAAATAAGTAATATTATAAAAAAATAACTACGTTGTACAACTGGGTATGTCAACTACTACGAGCGAAC
>JAOPUG010000376.1:8321311-8334043 GCA_027564375.1 Micropterix facetella | reverse complement strand
ATTTGGCAGTCCAACTACAAGCTGAAGCAGAAGGGAATTCATTGAAAAAACTTCGAATGCCAACATTTGAGCAACTAAACCCACAGAATAGTGATGCCACAGTGGTTCCAGCAGCAGCGGCGTAAACACGTGCCGCTCAGTATGCCAATACCAAGCATTGGAAACAGCAAAATTGTTTTTAAGATTTTTTAAGACGTATGACAATACGTAAGCTGAAGTCGAACATAGAGGATAAAGAAGGGGGGGCATTTTGGAGGAGCACAAAAAGTGCAAACTAAAATCACAGATTATTTTAAGTAGACGTAGTTTCGTTCATAAGAGATGTTGTATGTATTAACTGTATTATTGCTGATTCTGTACCATATACTAAAAATAAATTTATATGTGTAAACTGTTGATTTTTTTATTTAATTCACTATTACGTCCCCTCATTATAACGTTCAAATTTGTTCGGTCCCTTGAGAGACCTTTTAACGGGAGAGGACTGTATATCTAAATAAAAGAACTAAAAGTTTGAGCGCGAAATCTAAATATGCACGTACAAGTAAGGAAAAAAGTTTTTTTAGGTTAAGAACGCTGTTGTTGAAGTAATATTTTTGATTACCTTGTTCTGAAAGCTCTAATAGACTTCGCAATCTCATATATCCGCCTAAACTATTCTACATTGCCGCGGCTGCATATGCAAAGCTACCTCAATATGCTTCAAGTCTTATGCTTCGGGATAAAAGTATAAAATAACTAGTGGGATGGGACCCTTTAAGCATGGGAGAAAAGTACTATAGGAATACCTCACAACTTTGTAAACACATTTGGCAGTGTTGTTGCCTGAGGTTGCTCATATTTAGGATGGAGGATTTGTATAGCAAAGGAAACACATTGTGACGGGCTGGTATGTGATACAATGTAGCTTAACAAGGTTACCACTTAACGCAGATTTTAAAATATTGTTTTTAAAAAAATAATAAACTCACAACCATTACTTCCCCCCCCCCCCCCCCGAGGGGGTCATCTTACAATCCCGCAAGGTTTTGTTACTATGATAACTCGAGTAAACTACGACCGATTTGAAAAAAGTCTTACGCCAATCGATAGTTATGGCCAATGCGCAGAGACCAGTTGATTTTGACATAATATGATTCTTTTGTTTCAAGTCAGTTAAGTTTGCGGCTGCCGCCTCTTTGCCAAAATAGCAAAACTTATGTATTAGGGCGCTATGCGTCTATAACAGGTCTTTCATTGTATATTGAACCTATTTATCAAATTATTAAAATTCTATCGAGTCTCATCACAGACTTTCTTGTAAGTGATTAGAATTTGAGCCAATAGATGGCGATGGAAAATTCTTTAATATATCTGTTTTAGAATCTGACCTCCGAGCGAGTCGCCGCTAGCGCCGTCGGGCGAGATCGTTGCGGCCCGCGGCCCTGATGCGAGCGCTACGCTCCTTGCGTCATCGCATGAGCGTCTGATATCGACGCCGCGACGCCACGGAAACCGAGCGGTCTTAGATATTCGCCGAAGTTTGATAACCCCTTGGAGGTTTCTCCCTGCCAGTTTTAGACTTGCAAAATATAGATTTCCGAATTTAACCGAAGCTAAAATAATAAAAATGTTAGAATTATTATTTTGACAGATAGGTTAACAATAATCTAAGAATCGGGGAGTGATGCAAATTCTGATGCTGTATTTTGAATTATACAAATGTAGATGGTATAAACCTGGGACATGATTTTTGAATCGATAGAGAAGTGATAGAGATTTATATCGATTAAAAAATCAAGCCATTGGAATCGTCACATGTGTCAAAATAGCCATACTGTAAATTTAGATGCTGCAAATCGCTCTCCCTCACTGAACTTAAAAAAAAATCTCCCAAAGCAATGCAAAAAAAATGCCCTGGTGTGTTTATCCCACGACTCTCACCGCTGCCACCATTTATTGCGTCACCAAACGTGGGGGTGAAATGAGAAAAATATTAATATATAACATATTATATTAGCTAATTACATAGGGTATCCACTGCTACCACCATTGTAACAATTACGGCCGGGGTGGCAAAGAAAGGTCGATGGTTCAAATCGTGATTATTTAATACAATATAAATGATTCCCAACGAATTTTAAGATAGCGATAGTCGTAACCACTACAATACGTACAAATTTCTTCATGCTTGGCCTCCAAAAAGAGAAATTGTATACACATAAGAGATCCATTGTCTCTATGCTTATTAGTGAGGGCATACATTCTATCTTGTTACAGTAACAATTTCCTGACAGATAAATATCATTCTTATATTGCCTGCGCTATATTTCACCACATTTTCTTGACAACAACTATGGTTCTTCATGTATCCTCACAACCAAAGGTTTTCCACATCGCACCGCGATGACGGCATGTGAAAACATATCGAAAATGTGTACAAATCAATCAATAACGCGATTGGGCGAAAGATATGGCGGCGTCGGCGCGGGAGACGCTTTGTGAGTTATTAATGATGCCGAGTCCGAGAAGCTCTGCGCCGCGTCGAACAGCGAGACGCCCGTTGCTTGGCGGGTGATGAATAGATTTAGATTCATTTCTTTCAACTTAACGCCAGCCGGAGACGGCACTGAGTATACTCCACTCACATATGTCTTCTTCTTCCTCTGCTAGTGTGGTAACTGTGGTGGTGGTCAATCTTTATACTTGATACAGATACTGCCATCAACAATGCTTGGGCATCACATGTAGGGTTAGATTCAACAGAGTTGAAACTGATGATATACGTACATAGTGCCATTAGACCGGGTTGGTTATTTACCGGCAGTGATCCGCCCTCTCCAGTATCAATTATACGGCATGGATGGAAATTAGTGGCGATGCTCATGGTAGCGTTTCACGCACTTTAGTGACCTGGTATGTCAGTATAACACGCCTCATAATGTCAGCCCCTCCCCCATCGTCAAAAAATATCAGAAGATATATATTTCCAATTAATTGAATAAGGTCCTAAACACGTAGTAATGAAAATACTTAATACTTTCTGTTATGGCAGTACTATACGTTATGGCATTACAGTATAGGATAAGGCTGCTGATGTTGAAATCATCTCCTGCTGCAAAAGGGCGTTTTGTTCGATATATGGGCTAAGTTCTAGAGCAAGGGTTCCCAACCTTTTCAGTTTGCGCCCCCTAAAGCTTATCAGAATTATTGGCAAACCCCTCATAGAGTTTGGCATACTCTTTATTACTCACTGGTAACATTTATTGCATAAAAGAAACAAATTTAATTATTATTATAATCAGGCCCGAAGCCAGAATTTTGTTATGATTAGGGTCCAGCCCAGCTGTAACATATAGAGAGTTATAACGATAGTTGCGCCTTTCATCCCGCGGACGCCAACACTTTGGGATCTCCAAACCGCCAGGTAATGAGGCGACATAGTGGGGCTGTTCAAGCCCTGGCTACCAGATTTGGACGGATTCCTCCGTCCTCTAGTCTGGATTCCTCCGTCCTCCTTCCCCACTGTAAATGTCAATTTGTTACGTGCCCTTTGACTGGCATGCCAGCCGTGATGCTATAACCAATGGGCCGTTACCAAAGATAGGTGACATTAAGTAATCGTCTACCCCCGCTTCTTAGAAAACATGCGTCTCCAGACACTAGAAATTCGCCGGATGTACATACTTTGTACAAACGCCTAGAGCCGCCTGAGATTAAAGTCTTCGAGGATACTGTTGGATAGGAGTTGAGCCATGAGTTGGGTAGACCAACAAAACAAACTGGCTATAAGGCCCAAGCTGCATAACCTCGTTCGGCTCCACCCAGTTGCAACAGACTGGAGGTGTGTCAAACGCTACAGGCGTATTCGCCATCACAGGAAGTGTCGTTATTTCTCCCTTGCGATGAACGTACAGACTTTGGACAACACAATCCGCAGTCATGCTATGCCAACTGCTCGTAAGAGATACACCTTACCGTGAGATACTGGGAAGTACAACACAGTGGGTTTTCTTGCGTCCTTACTACCAGATTTGGTCGGATTTCTCCATCTTTCAGTCCGGTCGAAAATTCGAAGATGTTTAAGAGGCTTGTACCTGACGTTAAAGGTACATAATTCATAATGCGAATCGGAGGCGTACCTACTTTGCCCGTCAATCTCACTCGACATCGGGTCACCAACGAATCGTTTCTAACAATAGGTCACGCCAGGTCAACAACTACCCCCGCTTCTTAGGAAATGTACATTTCTAGGTTCCCCAAGTAATTCGCCGGATTGAGCAAGCGATTGGCTGACAGAGCCCTGATACTCCGGTTAAAAACTATCCGAACTTCCTTTATGGGACAACGGGTCTTTTATGTGTCTATATATTTCTGCAACACAATGTCTCAGGAAATTTTAGAGTTGCCACGAAGACAATGTAAGCATCATGTTAAAAATCTACTGTGTAAAAAAGCACACTATAATATTAAAGGCTATCTGAATGATGAAGCTGACTGGTTTTAATATAACTTATTCACTAGATAAATATATAAGAATTTACGACAACTAAAGTAAAAAAAAACGAAAACTTATCTAATTTTCTCTTAATTACTTAATCTATTCTTTCTGTTTCATGTGCCATTATTAAACTGGATACGAAATACTTAATACTGGTTAAGGAACTTGAAAAAAATAGATAGTATCTTGGCAATTCTAGTATCAAAAAATTATGGCCAAATGGTTTTCTTTGGCAATTATTTCCCTTGGAGTTTATAGAATTCATCGCAATTTTATTATATTTTTTTAAAATATATTAATATAATATACTATTGTTGTCTTTTGACGTTCAGTATTTGAATGCAATGGATTTACATTGAATAAAACCTTTTTTGTTCCCTTTCATTTCAAGTTAAGAAGGCCTTTTAAATACCAATAGCCTGCAGTGTTCTGATATATGTAAAGTGATGGTTTCAAGAAGAACAATCACCGCATTATCCGAATAAACTAACAAAATCATAACGGGCTAAAGTTTAAACCGTTAATATAATAAAAACCTTGATTTAAACTCACAGAAATTACATGACAAAGGCATGTAGCATAGGGCAATAAAGAGAAAGATGCTTTTAAATTATACGTGCGCCATAAGAATGACGACGAGAGCTTTAGTTCTGCATATCATTGTAGTGTACGGATCAACGTTAAAAATAACCGAATCAAAAAGAGAAATGTTCCCACAGAGAGTCATTACGAAATTAGACTGATTCTGTACTAGAATGGAAGATGAAAACTGAAATATTTATAGTATGAGAAAGAGCGCGGATACGGAATGAAAGATACCAATGGAAGTAAACAACCCGATAGTTACGCGATAAAGATCTGTATCTAGGCGCCAAATTATCACTTGGGATTGTTACAAACACGGTTCTATAAAATCATCGAATTACGTTGTCCGAACAGCGATGCAATGGCAAACGAAACTATCCCATTACTCGTTATCTGATTCGAAGACGATCCAGAAGTAGAAAAATAAAGAAAGTGTGATGTTTTATTTGAATAGCATCAGTATTTATAGATTTGAGTTGTGCTTTCTACGTCGATTTCTTATTCTCCTTTTTCCTTATATCTCATGAAGGCGGCAGCTGATGGCAGCAACGCATCTGTAGAAATGCATTATGAGTCCCAGGTGTCCGGGCTAAGGTACACTCAAGGTGTTCTTGAGAATTCTCGATCCGCGCCTGGTTGTCTACTCACTTCATAGAGGCGAAGTAGTAATTTGAAATCACAGTTTAACGGCGTAAGCAGATTACCTAAAGCAAGTAGAGCAGTCTCATCAGCTCTTTACATTTTCCGCAAAGAGAATCGGTCCTCTTTTCGATGGTTATGTTTATTGAGGGCAATATGCCCTGTCATTAGTCCTGACACTGTTTTTTTGGGCTCCGGATATATTTGGGAAGGACTTTGGATTACCATATTCCGGGTGCATCCCTAAAGTAGATTTCCTGTTCTCTTTGAAGCCAATTTTTGGTGGTAAGTTTTAGGAGACAGTCTGATATAACGGTTCTGAGCCCAGGAAGAATTTCAAATGCGCTTCCCTGACTAGGACATATCCCAGACTAGTCTGAATATGACTCTCTTGACGTTTAGTGCTTTTAGAGCCACTTGGCTGTCTGTGAATATGTGTATTCTGTTTGCTGCACTTCCTCTTTAGGTTTCTTTCATACACGTATATACATATACGGACTGAAATATTATTGTATATTTTTCTAGAGCCATTATTCGTTTGGCCATTGGTCCTACAATTCCAGCTTCCGTTTCCTCATCCGTTTTGTACCCATCTGGGCACCAAATAATCGCCTTCGGGATACGATGCGGTTATTGTCCCAGTCTATCTCTGGTTTGTTTAAATCACCCACAATTACGATTAGATACATTCATCAATTTTTCTAGGCTCAAGACGAAAACTTCTAACTACGACATAAAATGCCAACTCAAATTGGCGTATCGAAACGTATCCAAACAAAAGAAACGTTACTTCCGTACCCAATCATTATAAAATGTACGCAGAGGAATTTAAACTCGAGTTCATAGCCGAAATTATACGCAAACGCGCAGCTTGTTTCGTCTTGCCGCATCCTATTATACAAAGTACACAATATCGTCCAAAATTACTGTAATAAAACCGTATCTGACTTTTATAAGGCTGTCAATGGCGGGAAACACCTATTACGTGGTCAAGAATAGAAATAGATCGGAAACGTTAGCGATGAGAGAATATGTGATAAAAATGTTTCAAAACAGTGTATGCCCAAAGTCGGTATGATGGAATTTAAAATATATACATACATATATACTTACATACTTGCATGCATGCGTACATACTACATACATACATACACACATGCATACTTGCATATATACATACATACATACATATATATATATACTTACATACATACATACATACTAGTAAAAAATACACGCGCGCATGCGAGCATACATGCATACATATATACATACATACGTACATACATATACCCAGACATACATATATACAAAACATATTTCTCCCGTGGGATAAACGTACAGACCGTACATTGTATCCTTTTGTTATAAAAGAAGTTTCATGTTCGTCATATCTTCGTATAGCATATTTCATATCTAGATTTCATCATTACTATCTCGCAAGTGATGATTGATTACTGTCTCGCAAAACTCTGTCCCTTCAAGATAATTTCCTCGTAGGTATTGCATTTTAGCGTTTCTAAAACCAATCGCGACAAAAAAACTCGCAAATGTACCTCAACATTCAAACTAAACAGTTTGACAGCTCGTAGTTCATATTTTCCCCACATGCCAAGTTTGGCTGGGTGGACGGTAGTATTTTTTATATATTGCGAAGACTAATGATACTTGACCAGGCCAGAATAGGATAGGTAGGTCAAATTGGAAACATCTGAGTTAATCAAATATAATTTTAACTAATGAAAAATAGCTAATTTCTCCACCGATACTAATCAAACCAAAACTACCCAAAACCAATTATCCTTCCTCGGTAATTACGTTTTAAAAATGAAATGCAATAATTGCAGAACTAACGCGTTTATGCAAGGCTATAAAATCATAGCGCTGTTTAAAAGCCATAAAATTAAAATATTAAAAAAGTAATTATAAATAAATGAAATAGCAATTAGTGTTAATATGTGGATGAATTTCCGGTATACTCGTATCATATTCCATATTATTGCCGCTGCTAAATACGACTAATTTTCTGATAATAATAAATATTACGTCAACTGAATTGTATATAAACATCGTTAAAAATCAGTCGAAATTTTGCATATTTTATAGTGGTTACTATAGGAGTCGCGCTGAGGTCGAGAGAAGGGTGGCTGCGTCGCTGGAGCTTATCATCGGGTGGGGCCAGCGTAACAAACTTGCCTTCTCACCGACTAAAACTCAGGCGGTTCTCCTGAAGGGTCGCTTGAAGTGAAACCCTGTTATCAGGATGAACGGCCGTCCGGTGTCCTTCCCAGCGTCCGTTCGTTACCTGGGGGTCTCGCTAACGGCGTCCCTTTGTTTTCTTTCGCACGCTAGGATTATAGCCGATAAATCTCGGGATCTATGCCATGCGCTCCGTAGAGTGAGCCGGGCCGACTAGGGAATTCGTTTCCCGGCGGACCGGACCATTTCCAAGGCGTCTTCGTCCCGCGTGTGACGTATGCCGCGCGCGCGTGGACAGGGAACAATATTCCGGAGGCAACTCGAGTGGTTCTGCTGCGTGGGCAGCGCATTCCTATCGTGGCGATGACCGGGGCGTACAGGACGACGTCCACCCTCGCGTTACCCGCTATTGCGGGAGTCCTGCCCATTGAGCTGGAGATTCTAGAGCGTGCAGCGTTGTCGCGGTTCCAGCGGGATGAACGGGTGGCTTTCTATAGCCTATCCGTGAACCCGGCGACATGCCGAGTTGGGGAATTTGTTCGCCTGATGTCGGTCGAAGTGAGGCTGAAAAATGCGGGAGGCTGAAAAATGCACCATACCACTCAGCTGGTCGGGGGCCATGGGGAGTTCAAAGCCAAACTGTTTGGCTTTGGTCTATCCAATAACCACTGGTGCGCGTGTGGGCATGGTCGTCAAACAGCAAAACACATTGGATTTGCCCTATACTTACGGCTGCACGGGATGAATTACTGTGTGAGGTTGGCGCGTGTGTTGGGCGTTTACCCCTTCCACACAGTAATTCCGCTTAATTGAGGGAGTCATTATAGGAGTGGCACAATAGATATCTTGTGGTTTACGTGCTCAGTTCAGGTAGTTCCTTTAAACTACCCTGAAGATCTTAATATATTATACATACATACAAGAAAACAGTCATATGGGCCGAAGTTAGACAAACCCTTGGGTTTTTCCCTGGTCCCAGTTTATTTTCAAGTTTAGTTAAGTTTTTAAGTTAATATTATATCACCCTATATTGGCTCAAAATATTGTAAATGTAATTTAAGGAGATTGTTTGACAAAACTTTAAATTGCGAACTAATATTTTTTAAGAAATGAAAATTACCTTCTAGATAACATTGTAAAACGTCTACGGAAAAAAAAAATTTTGTCTCATCATAACATTTTAATTAAGTGTCAAAATTAATAGGATAACATATCTTGATATAAAATGATAAACGTAACAATGTGCTACAACTTTCGCTCAGTGTGCTGTAGCACTGTGCAATCTCACATCCCTATTATGGTAATTTTGATTGTGTTACCAATTATTACGTAGTTTATAACTCCGATTGACATAACATATTTGAAGGTAAATCTGCGATTTGGGTATGTAACAACAGTGCAAACATTTTAAATATGATTAAACGAATTTACCGCGGGAAGTTTTAAGCACCCTACGTTTCAGTGATGATGCAACCGCCGTTGTCCAGTATATCCTGCACAGCGCCGATTGGAACATCGCCGAAAAGTAGGGTGCTAAAACTTCACGCGGTAAATTCGTTTAATATTATTTATAATATGAAACGATCGCGATAGCCTTCGATTTGATATAACAGTTCCAAAAACAAAACTCGCTGATTTCTCTGCCGGGAGTTTATTATATAGTGCTCTATTAAATATTACATAGCCCACTAATACCGATTTCCTGCAGAATTTCATGGTTTTATTTAGAGACAAAGTTATTCATAAGAGTTAGAGTCTTATTAAATCATGAGTTATGTTGAGTATTTTTTGATAGCGGCCAACTCCAAGTCTAGAGCGCTATTTTTTTATAACAGCCAGATCGTTATAATTCACAGGTTCCTATTTTTGGACGATCTGACCCTTTTAAGCCGTGATATTTTACTTATATACAATTTATTTTGACGGAGGACCAGATCGTCCAATGACCAGTATATTTAAAATAATTTGCATTGGTATTTGACTTTTGGAACATTAATCGCGCTAAAAATCGTGGAAGAATTAGAACTTTCAAATTCGACGTACTGGGACTAGAATGTTCTGATCCAATGTCCTCGATAGGGCAAAATATAGCAGTAATGTAATCCAGATAGCTATGGTTGCTCGTACAATTGTAAGCGACAGATGTGTATTTCGACATATTTGTAGCCAGCCGTAATATACTTATTATTTGGAATATAGTTATTTGTTTCTATTGGTCAAAAATTGGTATTCGTAGAACACTGAACGAATTAGTAATGTTGTTTAATTCTAAAATTAGTAATTTTGTTTAATTCTAGAATTAGAATTGTTCGTTTAATCCTAGAATAGGTACTAAAAATAAAATGAATCTGACTCACCTATACAACATTCTCTCCTGGCGATCAGCCTCGACGTATATTCTGTAGTACATCATGATCATGATAACTCCTGGTACCCAGAAGCTGACACTCGAAGATATCACTGCATACAGGCGGTTCACCGTGAACGTGCACATCTGAGGGTGAGTTCTTCTAAATACCAGGTGCTCTTCAGTTGTATACCATTCCATGAAAATCGGTAAGAACGACAGAAGAGCTGGACTAGTCCATACCACCGCTAACATCACTCCAAGTCTTGAATTGGTCATTATTAACGGATAGTCCAGCGGTTGGACTATGGCGTAATAGCGATCCACGGATATACAACATAAATGGAGGATGGATGCCGTCGAAAAGTAGACGTCCAATGAGTTCCAGGCATCACACATGAAGTAAGAGAAAGCCCAGTATCCATCGGATACCTCGACACTGAAATTAAAACACATGGCGCAAATCGCCACAAGCATATCAGCGAACGCCAAAGACACCACAAAGTAATTCGTAATAACCCTCAATTTCCTGTGCCTCATCACGCTGACGATCACGAGCAAGTTTCCAAAAAGCGCGGCGATTATGATCATGAACATGATCAACCCTTTAACGACGATAATTACTGTGTGACCCCAGTCGACCGCGTCTCTGTGGGTCATATTTCCGAAACCGAAAGTCAAGTTCTGCTCCAGCTCCACTGAAGAGTTCTCCATTTTTGTAACAATTCACCTCGGACACATTTCACTTCACAATAAAATATTTCATCTTGATAATACGGCAGTATGTGATCTATCGCACTATAGTATTAAACTCTAAAAGGAGAACTTTAAAATCAGGAATCTATTTATATACTATTGCATTATATATGTCATTAATTACGTCGATCTTTGCTATAAATTCATCTTTAAAGAACTCTTACGTGGGTGGCCATATTAATAGGGACACTGAGAATTGTGTTACTTTTTTACACATTACGAAAAAAAATAAACTCCTAAACAATGCTTATTGTTTAGTGCTAAGAATCAATTTCATTTTATATAAAATTTTAAATATTTCTGCAAAATTACATTTTTTGTCGTTGCGGAGAGAATAATCACAGGAAGATGTGATACTCATAATCACAATATATGAATAATAATAAACTACGATAGATTGTAAATACTTATTTATTTTGACATTTCGTTTCATAATTTTCCTATGATTTTTTTTCCCTATTTAAATATTTTCAAAAATATTTAGCTATTTTTTTTTTAATTTGTTGGGTAGTACTTAGATTTTTTTTCCGTAAACAAAATATTTTAGTGATTGGTAGTTTTAAGTATTTCTTAAGGTAACATTTCGAAATTCATTAAAAAATCACAACTCCAAGTCTACTGAATATTTCTGAAAAGATTTAAATGCTTTTTCTTTTTACAAAATAGCAGGGCATATAAAGGTAACATTATTGAATATTACGGCTATAAAATCAGCATGATTGTATGAAATGGATCTTACCGCAATCATTCTCTCCGTGATGAAAAAAAAAATAATGTCGCAAAAATATAGAAAATTTTGCTATTTTACACGGTAAGTTTATTATGATTGTAACGGCTGAAATTATTTTATTATTTACATAATTACCAAACACCATAATTTAATCAATTTTAGCACTAAAAAATAAGTTATGTTAAGGAGTTCAATATTTTTGTATTGCTCTAGTAAGTACCAAAAAAAGGTGTCTTTAATAATATAGCCACCCACCGTAAATACGAAATTGTAATGAGCAGCATTTAGGATTTATCTCTTCTATACCTTCAACAGATTACAACACTTAGATACTTTTAGTTCTCAGATTCGGCCCTTGAGGATGCAATATGCAACTATAATGTTAATACTTCGGCCCTGTTTTCAAAAATGTATCAATTTTACAGCTACGTTAACTAAGTTAGATTATATGTTTACCCTAACATAACATTGCTGATACTTCAATTACTTCGGCCACCTAAGTGGCCAATTCTTGAAATCGTGCTCGAAAAATGTTAGTATGCACGATAACTCTAGTAAACTAAGTCCGATTAAAAAAAAACTTTCGCCAATCGATATTAATAGATAATGTGCAGAGCCCAGTTGATTTTGAAGGTTGTTTGACCCACGGTTTATTTTTTATCCTGATAAATAAAATATAATTAATTGAGGTGTATCATTGAGCGCGCTGTTTATGTTCCAAGGCATTATAATATAGAAAGAGGTAAACGTGACGCGCCTGGGCGCTGCCTGTAGTGATTGTAAGCGAGATACAAACTATATAGCGGTCTCGCGGCTGATATGGCAGCGAGCGGTTCGTGTTGCGCGCTCATAAACGCCTGACACTGTAGTGAAATGACTAGGTTCGGATAGAGTGCGAAGATTGGAAAATATTTTCGTGTTTGACATTTGTTGAAGTGACATTTGCTAAAGTAGGTATGTTCGCGACTTTATAGCTTTGTAAATAGCTGTTTGTGG
>JAOPUG010000376.1:8271125-8281495 GCA_027564375.1 Micropterix facetella | reverse complement strand
CGTAGCGTAGAGGAAGACCCGAATCAGTCTATCCGCCATCGTGCACAGGAATTGGATATGTGGTATAAACATGTATTTTTTAAAATTAGGAGACATTTCTTTTATACAGAAAGTTATTCTATATAAAACACTGAATTGACACTGACAGTCATCTACAATTTTTTTTATTTAGGCTTTGGCTACCGAATAAAAGCATTTTTATCCACAACTTACAGATATTCAAAAAATATATAAAACATAAGCAAAAATATAAACAAAAAAAAGTTGTAGAAGACTTTCACTGAATGTTTTCAGTTCAGAAAATTCAAATTTTCTTGTTGTGTTTCAGATATTGAGTTATGCGGTAAAAGGTTTGCCGTGAGGTGCAGTGAAATCGCGAATATCCCGTATAAATGATTGGATTACCGGATTGGATTTCTATGACTATTACCGATACTTCGACACGTGTTTATTCTCGTATAATATTTTTTCGATGCCCATGCTTATATGAGGATCTGATATTCCCCTTTTATGTCAAATGCAGTCCCCATTATTTACAGACGAGCCTCGCATCTGATGGAGCGATTGAAATGTTGACGAACTCTGCCGACGAAACGTGCCGGTATCAGCGATAATTGCGTCTCGGCCGAGATGGATATCTTGTTTTGATTCATAATAGTCGATACATTTCAACGAGAGTCGCAATCAGACATGGCCAAGGGCAGCGCGCGTGGCCACAGATTAACTGACAGTATACTATGAATAGATGCGACACGAACGCCAATTTGTTTCTTAAGCGGGCGTGAAAGGTATGTATCGCACGCAGCATTCACATAAGCTAAATTCGTACATTTTTGAGCCAATTTGTTTTGGCAGGCCGATAAAAGTAACCATAATATTATGATAGAATATGATATTTGAAATATTTTTTTTTCTACAGCGCAAAACAACTAATTCTATATTTCAAATCGTTATTTCAGTTAGAAATATAATTTTGAAATGTTTCTATGGATTTAATTTCAATGATATTGTTATAAATTATTTGGATATTTCATGCTTGTTTTGTCTAAATCAGTAATATATGGACGATAGCTATTTAAATGCAATTTCAGTTCCGTGAAAGAAGCAAACTGATATTACCTTATTTTTAGGACTTTTCAAAAATAAAAAAAAATATTTTTATATGCATAATATCATTTGAGAGTACTACAACTGCTCAAGTCTTACAATGATATTTTTCAATCCCTCTTCAGGTGGATTTATGTGAGGTTCGTGCCTTGCACAGTTCATTTACCATATCATGCACATAAAGCAGCACCGTATTTTTGCCAATACTGCAAGTGCAGTAGTAATGTCCAAATGCTATTCAATATTTATTGTCCTATTTATCGTGATATAAACGTAGTAAATTATAGCACATTCGGGAATTGAATTCGACTTATTATCATCTCTTGCATGCGAGGTAGCAAAGATGTATGATCTGTGGCGCGGCACGAATATAAGGGCAAATTCCCTTATCAGTTGTACGTTGAGACTCGGGAGTCGATCGATCGAAAGTTGAGAGGGTCAGATCTTTCACAGATCCGAGGAGAATGAAGAGGAAATTAGTACCAAGAAGATCCGCGACGTGGGACAACATTATCGGCCGCATCGATAGTCAGATTCAAACTAGATTTCTTAAATAAATAAAGTAAAAAGTAAAGTAAAGAAATACTAATAGGCAATATTTGGCATCAATGGTTTTCCATGCGGGCGCTCAGGTGGCTAATGATGGGCCTGGCTCTATAAATGAACGTATATGAAAAGCTCTAAATTTTATCGAAACATTACCTACTCAATACATCACAACAAAAGTTCGTGTATTAGTGGGGAGGGGAAGGGCACATCAGTGGGTTTCATAACTGATGCCCCGAGCTGTGTCGGTAATGCGGATAGCGTTGTGTTTTCCTCAATATAGAAACACATAAGAAATTTAGATAACCATTATTGTAGCTTTTACCATAACCCTTTTTTCGACATAAATAATACGCTATTGGGCAGTCTGATTATTACTAAATTTCAGCATATTCAGATGTAACCGCTTTTTCAATAACAGTAACGATTAACCGACCTCTCCGCTTTCGGCGTTTTTCTCCGTTTAAGCTGCTAAGAATGCACCACTTGAAGATAGGTCAATTCGCATTCCAGGTATGTCTCATCTGTGTTTAATTTTGAAATGCTGCATGATCTGTGGCGCGGCACGGGCGCACGGGCAAATTCTCCTATCATTTGTAAATCGAAACTCGGGAGTCGAGCGGCCGATAGTCGAGAGTCGGGTGTCCCGCAGATCCGCGGAGAATGAAAAGGAAATTAGCGCCGATGCGATCCGCGACGTGGGATAACATTATCGGCCGCATCGAGAGCCAGATCAAAACTAGAAATGCTGATAGAGCCGGCATTCTTCCCACTCCCGCTTTATTTATGGGTGGAACGAGGATGCTGATTGCGTCATGCGGGGCGTATCTAACGCGAGGATGTCGCCAATTATGTTATAGAAGTGTAAAAGTAAGGTATACTAATGCATCTATTCTCTTTGTATACTCTCTTATGTGATGTAATATGACATATGATGACATATGATGTCTCTTATGATATAATTATAATCATATTTACTTTTCCAGAACACTACTTTGCATAGTAAATAAGTATCAATAATCAGAGGAAATAATCAAATCATAAATGTTTAGGATTTTACATAATTTGAATAACATGCGGTAATAAGATAATATGAAAAAATACATTAAAAACAATCAGCAAATAGTGGTCTACGTATTCAATTATTTAAATAACTGATTTAATATTATTCAGAATTATATTATATAAAAACACGCCACGCATATGTATAATTTGATCAACTTAAAATAATCAATTAAAAAAAAAACAATTAAAAAGAATTGAAAAATGTAGCAAATGAAATAACATCAAATCAAAACAACCAACATTCCAAGGCAACTGGACCAAAAAAGTCGACTCGTACCAAATATGAAAATGACAAAGATAAAATAAAAATAGTCAAACTTACAGAATAGCTTCTAAAAATATAATTATGTAAAATATACTATATATTATGCAATTGAAGGATAATAGAACATTATTATTTCAATGTGGCAGTCGACAGAATTAACACTGTAAAGTAAAATCGTTCAGGATGGTTACGTATTCTTCTAAATTATATGCAAGGCATACCTGGTGAGGTTAGGTTTGAGGTTGAGATCAAATTCAGTATCATTTAGATTTCTTGTATTTAATACTGTAATGCCATTTAAAAAGGTTAAAGCTCACATGTGCGAAAGTTTTTTTGTTGCCGGCTGAGGCGTACTTTAGGTAGGTAAATATTGTCGCGTTCCCATGGCGTATGCTCCTTCAGAACAACACTTTTTAACATATTGTAATTTTCATTTAGTCAGTGTCAAATTTTGTTATTTCATTATTAATTAATTATGTATTAGTATAAATAGGACATTGATGTAGTTGCATAATTTCAGCGAGAAAAATCAGCGATCTGCCGATATATACTGGATAGTGGAACGAACCAATGGGTGCAGTTGCACTGGGTGCCATTGTACCTACCAATATTATAACAGCGCTGGCGTCGGTGATGCATGTGGGAGTCACTTAAGAGAGTTCAACGCAAAGGTACGCATCAATTTGAGAATAAATTATTGACTTTAGATAGGTAAACCAATAATTTTAATGCTAAAAAACTATTTTAAATTGTTTTTATTATACACATAAAATTCTGCTAACAAGACAATAAATAAAGTTTCAATAAAAGTCAATCATAAACACATACTTGATATAAAAGTAGGATAAAACAAAAAATAAATGTCATGGGAACAAAACATAAAATAAATACCAGTGTTTTTATGACTTTTTACCTTCAACATAGACGCTGGAAAACCAGTATGTATGTATGTATATATTTATACCAAAGTATCCAAAAGAGGTAGAATACACACATAGTGGTGGCATAGTGGTTAGGTTACCTGATCGTACTTTGTAAGGTTTCGGGTTCGATTCATGGCTGGGCCACCATTTTCCGTTGGAATAAAATTAACGGAATTGCATTTCAATTCTGTCGATCGAATGCAATAACAATATTCACACTTACACATATGTTACACCCACACATACATAAAAACATTTCATAGTAGGGTTGGTTGTAAGAGATTGTCTTATAATAATATACCCACCTATTGTGAAATATCACATTCAAGAGTGGAAAATTAAATCTTATAACTAACCCTAAGTATTTGATTGACAGAATTTAAATGCAATACCGTTAATTTTATCCCAACGGAAAATGATAACCCAGCCCGGAATCAAACCCGGAAACGTACAATGTAAGATTATGCGACCTAGCCACTATACCAATGGGCCGTCCTGAGGTAATTCCTGAGGTCAAATAAAGAATAAAACGTAGACTATGATCTTGTCATGAGTTTTTTATATTACGACATTTTTAATTAGGGTAAATTATTTTACGTGAAAAAATGGGTGGATAACGTACAACTTTTTTTGTTTTAGTCCCTTATTATTGAGGAAAAGCATTATTTATGGTCAATTCTCTGATATTCAGTATTTTTTGGTCAGTAGCTAAGGCATAAACCAAAACAAGTTATAGATGATTTTCAATTAATTTTTTCATGTAAAATAATCTTCTGTAATTAAAATTCTCCTAATGTCCTAAAACGTTTTTTTTTCGGAGAAATTGAATCCCAATATTTTTTTTTCATTCTAGTATTGAATAATACGAATTATTTCCTTAATTTAAGGCAGAAGCACGGTATGTATATACATACGTACGGAGTACCTAAAATCTTCATTCACAACTTTTCAATGAATTACAGACTCAGATTCATGGCCGTTCTTGTTCTTTGACCTGTATGTGGTCTATCGCTTCAGAAGCTGTCGAATCACTCTGCATATAAATCCATTTTAATGTTATGGAAATTTCTTTCAGCAAATGACGTTGACCCGACCTCGGGCAAATTAATATATAGCTAGTCAAAATAGCTTAAGGATATTTAGAGACGAGACGAACTTCGGCTGGTATTATGTATGCTAGATAAATTAAAATGTGATGCGGTATTTACAGTCCGTCCGCGGTCCACCGGGCCCAACTTGTTAATTATCATAAATTGTGAATTAATTTTGTCGGGCTGTTAGAATCCCAGGCCGGGCAGTAACGGCACAGTCAAATAATATATCAGTCCGCTCGCTTGTTTAGATAAACAGAAGAGTAAAGAAGAGCTTACAACTATAACTGGACTGGTCTTTACCATAGATGTTGTACTCTTTTAATATTTAACTCCTTTTTAAACCAATCATATTCATATTTATAACATCATATACAGTGAAATTCCTAGCTATCGTTTTTGAAGGGACACAAAATAACGAATTAAGCGGGAAAATAGTTAATAAGGAAAAGGAGTGGAATTTAACAAAAAAAACAGTAATTCCAGTGCCTAAGTGTTTAGTGTTCATCTTAAACACAATATAATAGCATATAAAATAAAAAATAGAAAGTAGATAAAATACCACAGAGAAATCCTTGCACACTACAAAATTTAGATTGGCACTGGAATAAAAAAAATAACAGATAACAAATACCAAAACAAAAACGGTTTTTTTAAACAGTCATTCATTTTTGTTTTTTAGGTAATTTCACCATAATTAAACAGTAGTTTTTTTCTGTGGTAAAATTCTTATCAATCTTTATGCGAACACAAATAATTTATTGTTTCAGATGCCACATATGCCTCAAAAACCATCGGTACGCCCAGTGGATCCTCTTCCTACTTCCCTTTAATCGCTCTGTCGTCTCCTTCGACACTGTTTGGCATAGATAGACGTCATCAGAGTTTTCTAAAAAACTTCGTCTAATCCGGTGGTCAATAAGGTCGTCAATCCGGTGGCCGGCTGCTTTTCAGGAAAATCGTAGGGGCATAAACCGACAGACATACGTCGTCTTCACGCTGCTTCAGCGTGATGTCATGGACATTTTCTTATAAAGCTATGTAATTAGATAGTGCCAGGTGCCATATAATCTGTTAAAATTGGAAAGTGCCAAGTGCCAGATGCGTTGGGAGTTTCATAAGAGTATTGGCCGCGCCCATACGTCGCTTGCACAAATCGATCGAAAGAGTAAATAGCACTATTTTGGGCGATCATTGCGGTAAAATGATAGATGCAATTTATTTTTCTTTGTTTTAAACACAGAAATATTGAATTGATTCGGTACTATAAAGGATACATGCGGGAATATTAAGAATCGGGGAACAATCGATTGAGATTTTAATGTTGTCACTAAGATGCGTGCAGTGGAGGGGGGCTTCATCTGTCATGTTGCTTAACCTGAAATAGATTCACAAATGTCATAAGAGCGGTGACCTCAACTGCAGGAGGCATTTCATAATCCTTCAAAACTGTGCTTCTTGCAGACCTACCACTAGAACAACCGGTACAAATTCATCGAGTGATTAATACGTTATAACATATACCTTTTGTACTCGAGTTTTCTTATAGTCTATTATAATGTTGCTACTAAATATTGGACTAAAATAATTCTGTTAGGTAGAAATAAATAAATACATTCAAACGAGCTGCAATGGAATTCACCGACCGGAGTCGGGCACCATGATAATACTATTATTATATTTCTGGGGGGTGAGCGGTGGACTTCGAACTAACGACCGGCTGTGGTACGTTTAGTGTAGCTATATTGCCACATATGAGCGTTCACCTTACCACCCATTCGGAGCCATAGAATTTGAGATACAGACATCGCGGTTTTAGATAATTTTCTAGAGAGATCAAGATCCTTTAAGAGGTGAAACAGATATTTGACTGGGAGGCCATGCGCGCCAACTTCCACCATGTGAAGGTGTTCCGGGTGACGGCATTTGCGAGATCACGGTATTTAGTTAATTTTTACTCGTGGTTTTGTGGGATATTTGATTCCCGTGGAAGAGTTAGTTCTACAATAAGGGCCAACTTCCGAGATAGGGATTAAAGAGTTATATCTAGACGGAGGGCTGTGCATCCGAGACTTTCAGGGAAATTATACTGCTTAGAGACCTAATCGACCTTCGGAATCCAATCTGAAGCTTTCTTGATTATTAAGAAAGGTTTTGTGGTGGAATAGTTTTTGCCTTTAGAGCCATCCCGCGCAAACTGTATTGGCCGTTAGCTGAAAGGCTAGGCTATACTATTTAAGTCTAGTTTAGTAATTTTTAGCAACTTTAGTTAGTATTCATATTATTATTTAAAATAATTAAGGATAAGTATATATGTAAGTATACACCGTTTATTCATTTAGGTGCGTTATTTAAATATGACTCAAACAGAACATCTGGAAAACCGAGTCAACTAAGGATATATGTATGTATTGATATGTGACATGTGTGATTTGGCACGATAGATTTTTTTGTAAACTTTGTAATAATTATACTTGATAGTATAATCAACAATGCGATGTATATGTCAAGCTAATAAATTAATTATTACTTATTTTCATATATAAACAAAACGATTGGCCAGTTAGGCCAGATTAGATCATCAAGACGGGCTCTACAATATATCACCGGCCCAAGTGACCAAGAGCTAAAATGCCGAAACCTTATCACAATCATGGTCGTTTGGAATATTACCGCTTTCTGCATGAGCTGTGTCGAGCGACAGCTTCCTGAGATTTTTAGTGAGGCTCTTGGGGACAGAGTCATTCACGGCTATAATTATTGGTACCATAGAAGCGACACCACATTCAGCAACCTCATTCGGTATGTCGTGATATTTCTTTCACTGCCTTATCTAGATTATAATCATGTGGATAATTATATCGATCTAAGTCTGTCGCGCATTTTTATTGGTCAATAAGACTGTTCTGTTCATAGAACAATCGCGACGAATAGGCCCAATATAGTATTCGCCAATAAAAATGCACGGCAGACTTATTTGATCGACATAATTATCCACATGGTTACAATCTAGATAAGGCAGAGAAATTATTATCATGACTTAGCGAATGAGGTTGCTGGGTGTCGCCTTCTATGGTACCAATAATTATAGCCGTGAATGGCTCTTAATACCGGTCGTTAATATCGGTCGATTCCAATAGTTTCGCGCCGTCGTTTGCAAAAAAACCTCATCCATTAATTACGTAAAGTGTTTATTTTAAAATTAGACCACTATCTCCCTTGGTGAGATATGGCGAGACCCCTCCCCACGCCCCCTGCCCATCACATGAGATATATCGTATAATTTTTACTAAATTAAATTTATTTGATATGTTCATGTATTTTAATTCATACCACTAAATACCTAATTTTTGTAGTAAAATATATTTGTGTGAATATATTAAATGATTTTTTTTGTTTTTCATACTATTTATATTCCCTTTCAATAAATTAAAAGAATAGAATAAAAAGAAAATTTCTCAGTTGTATAATTAGGCAAAAAAGCGAAGCGGGTCAGTCTTTGACGGATTTAAAATCTATTTAATTTAGTATTGTATATGCCCGGAATTGATTTTGTAAAACAACAGGTTTATTCTGTTATAATAATGTATATTCCCTTAATTAAAAAGAGTTGTGAGATGTTCATTTAACCCCCAGCCTTTAAATTAGATTACGTGAGATTTAGCCGGACCCCTCCCTCCCCCATTTTGATCTCACGTAATTAATGGACGCCCCCTTAGCACGTATTACCGTCCATGGAGCTTTTTGTCTTTCCGCTAGTCAAGACACTGTGGCGTTGTCAACATTATTATTATACATTTAAAAGACTTTAAAAATTTAAACTCTCAATTCTCTGTCCCCAACCAGTCGCTTCCAAAAACAGATTAAATCAATATCGGAATTGTTTAAAACAAACTTCAATTTAATTCAGCAAAGCCTATTTTAAAAAAGATAAAGCATACCTACTTAAAATAAACGCCGATATTGTAATTCTAAAAGCAGCTTTATTTCTAGATTAAATGGTATTTCCCTTATTTATCGGAGATTGCAGATGTGATGTTGTAGTAGTATCAATAGCCCTAACTGTAGTAGTATCAAAAAACCGACAAATCGGTCATCAATGTTCTGCATTTAGTGACCCTAAACCATTACACATTTAGGTACGCATTTCGAGCAAGCTAAGAACAACCTATTGAACGTATTATGTATATTAGTGGACTGTGGTAACGGTCAAGCGGCGATGAATGTTCTCGGTTAGCGCTTAACGTCCCACTTTTTGTCATCTTTTACGCCGCTTAAGTACCCCGCGTGTGATTAGATTGGCAAGCTTGAAATTTCTGTCATTTCACGCGGCGGCCATTTGTTTACCCGGGCCGATTATGACAAATTTATTCATTCACAAAGCGCACCTTTTTAAAATAAGGCCTTATTTACGACCGCCATATATTCTCCCGGATCTCTCTACCCGCTCATTTGCACAGTGATATATAAATATTTTCCATATTAATTCAAGATATATGTTTCGTTAATTGCACGGATGTCCTGAACATCCACGTGATAATAACTACTACCGGAATATAGAAATACATTATAGAAACTAGAATATATCTTCATTTCATTATATGTAAATATTAAAGTCGTTAGGAAGAGTGACGTATACGACATTTTATATAAGTATACACTTTTATTAATAATAAAGCCGAACAATCTTGAAAAAAATAATTACTAAATATTAATTTTGAAGAAATGGAGATCTGTTTTCGACCACCGTTCTACCAGATTTCTTAAAACATAAAAAGTTTAAGAAAATAACACAATTTATCCAATTAAGGAGGGGTACTCCCTTGACATCATATCGCGTAGTTAAATTAAAAAATATAATAATAAATGTTTTAAAATCAACACAATTACAACATTTGAAAAATCTGTTACGTCTTAGTTCATGAAGGAAGGGGGATTAATATAGATAGAGCACTGAGGATAAATGTCCGAATTGTATGTATGGAAAGGTATGTATGTATGTACATATGTGATGATTATAAATTAAAATTTATAAAAAAATCGATTTTATATGATTTATATTTTCATGACATTTAAAAGTTTTAATGTAATTAGGAAACCGACTTTTTACGACTTTTATTTTTACATAGTATAAAATACCGTAAAATTCTGACGTTTTGGAAATACATTTTATCGTTAGGTACCTAACGACCAGAAATGTTGTGGTTGCATTTTGGCTGGAAATGTTGTGGACCATTTTCAAAACAGAAAAAAAATCAAGAATTTTCGATCGCCATCTATCAGATTAAATTCTAATGACTCACAAGAAAGCTTGTGGTGTAAGCAAACTTTCTGTAAGTAATTAGAATTTCAATCGATAGATGGCGAAATTTT
>JAOPUG010000376.1:8065645-8077311 GCA_027564375.1 Micropterix facetella | reverse complement strand
GAAAGAAATGTCAGTGCAGACATTTCAATGCATTTGACACTCAAAAATTTATTTTTTTAATTTTTTCAAGCAAGGCGAAGCGTTGCCTAACAACCTCTGCCGATTGTAGCGCTACGCTTTGCTTGCAGCGTAATTCGGACCGCCCTTGCTAGATGGCACTGTTTATTTAATTTTATTATTAATCGAACTTAAAACGGACTAAAAGTGTATTGTTTCCAGAACCAAAGGTATGTGCAAAATTTCAGCATGATCGGATATCGGGAAGTCAGTTTAAATTTGTTTGCAAACTTTGTACCGACCAGATAAACAGATACCGGACAAACAGACAAACCGACAAACAAGAAAGCGACCTAATATAAACGTGGTAATAGAAAACCACGAACTCGAACAGAAATTGATCGATGTGCGACAATTCGATCTCACATCTACACCATTCAGAACCCATACTAGTCCAAAAGCAATTAGCTTAAAAATATATTGGAGGTTTAGGCTGTACAATGTTTTAGACAAATAAAATGAATAAATAACAGGAGTATTATAAATAAGATAAAACGAATTTACCGCGTGAAGTTTGTAACACCCGACGTTTCGGCGATGTGGCGACCGGCGTTGTCCATGGTAGACTCAATATTGCGACGGCGGTTGCAACTCTGTGATATTGCAACGGCGGTCGCAACATAGCCAAAACGTTGGGTATTACAAACTTCCCTCGATTAATTCGTTTTATTCATAATGTCAAACAACCGCGATAGTCTTCGATTTCAAGGACGGGAGTATTCCAATTAAATAGAAGAATCGCCTTCGATATACTAGTTCTGATTTCCATTAGCCACTTCTTTTTATTCTTCTGGTGGCATATCCGCTATCGAAAGTTGGATATCAAATTGGCTATTACAATTTTATTGGCCGCCATTCACAACAACAATGTGTTAAATTTTAAACTTCTCATCTAAAAAATCATTCCCGAACATTACGGAGGCAAGAGGTTTTTCTTTGTCCCAGACCTCCTCTTCCAGCTATTTTGCTTTGAATTATTAGATTCATAATGTTGTATCTTTTGGGGTGACGTTTTACATGAATGATTCATTCGAGTTTGAGAATCTTTATTGTCCTTGATATTTCTATGTTATTACTGAAATGCTTTAAGACAACTTCGTCTTCATTCCTGACTCTGTCAACTCAGCATCTACCCAGTATCCTCCAATAGACCCATATTTCGAAGCAATCGAGCTTTCTTAGCAGATTATCTATAAGTGTCCAGCGTTCCCATCTCATATAATACTATTGAGAATAAGTGGCACTTTAGAAGTCTAATCTTCGTAAGTAGATTTCTTCCACAAAATACCTTAGGTATTTTAAAGCATGCACTTCTGGAATTTTAATCAGTATCTCCTTCCTATTATGCAACCCGGTCTTACTCCGCGCCGTATCTCTTCAGAAATATTCTGATCAACCTTGATGTGAGCTCTTTGGTGCCAATATAGTAATGATTAATTTAATAAGTATGAGTAATATAATGTAATGTCTAATGAGTAATGTAACGCGTGAGAGTAATGAGTAATGATACGCAAGGGGTTTTCGTCTATTCCTGTTTTGAAGAACTTCGACCAATTTCATCTCTACATATCTGGACCAGAACCTGGATGCTAAATAGCGCTTCTATATATAGTCCCCATATTTTTTCTGAAGCGTATCGCTAACTCGTAAAGTCGGTAGAATATTACCGGCTACATACATTTTATTGAAAAGGAAAAGGAGGGATTTTTAACATCTCTTGCGAGGAGCTTTAATACTTAAATAGATACCTATATCATCAGTTTCTGCAATTTTTCTGATTTTCACTGATTTCGTAGCTTCTACTAGTTCATCTAAGGTTATTGCAGGCCCGTTTTCAGCATCTTCTATTTCGAGGTGATATTTTTCGTTGTCAAATAGCTATCCTTTATTCTTCTTTTATTTGTCAAATTGGTCGTGCTTATTTAAAATGAGGTTCCCATTCGGCCAAGAAGAATATTCGCCAATTTTGCTAATATGCTAACGCAATATGTCCAATGCTAACGTTTGATAATATGTTTAATGCGAATATGTTGATATTGAGTCATTTCCTCCACCTCTTTGTACATGTTGATAGTATTGTGCTTTCTCTGTAACACCTCAATTTTTGTGCTTCACTGCTGTACTATTCTTTTGAGATGCGTAGTTTTCTCCAGACTTCCTTATTGATATAATCCCATATAAGAATTTCGTAATTGATATAATTATGATAATTAATATGATTAATGATAAATCTTTCAGGATTTTCTTTAATACACGCCATTACTACCGCTATTTACAAGACTGGGTGTCATTATAACGGGACCACAAAATGTGAGTATTAACAGGAAACATAACAATTTTAATAATGATAATATACATTAAATGTTTTAAAATGTATTCCAACGTTTACAATAATAAAGCAATTATCTGATTTCATTGCAATTACTCGCTGCAATAACTACATTAAAAACAGATCAAAAAGCTCTTTAAGTAATAAAATTCACCGAAAAGCGTTGATATATTTGCATGAAATGACTTAATGTTACATACATTCCTACAATACGATCGTACTTTATAAAACGAGTACACTTTTACAAACAAGAAGGGTCCGGTGCAATTACGCCGACATGAGCGGGGGAGCCTGAATGACATACGCCAGTTTTTTTCACATCACAAATTGCACGTTGCGTTGCGTAATGATAGTGATGGTAGGACAGACGCAGTCCATCCGTTAAAACGCACTTTTATTGAGGTGAACAACGAGGGTCCACTCCATACCACGCCCGCAGTCGTCGTGACATTGGGTCACTCGAGGACGACAACAGATCGGAACAGCGCGACACATCATAATACGCTGATAGGGGAGAAGGGGCTAAAGCGGGGTAGCGGGAGAAAAGAAGGCACTGCTCTCAGGGACGAAAATAATGACCGCATGGCAACCGTTTCGTTGGATGGAAATGAGATTTCATTCGGCTCGTGACGTAAAACTTTATTTTCTTATTTTTGTGTGTAAATTTCGATATAAACTCTGCCAAAAATATTCAGGACATGAATACCGTCGGTTTACACCAGTGTGTAGAGTTTCTTTAAGGCCTTGTTGTAATATATAACACGGCTGAATACGAACAAAGGAAAGATTTACAGCCAAGCTTTGTTTACAGAAGCAATTTGGGGTAAAGCGGGGTACGCTTGCTGGGACAAGTGGGGTAAATTTTGGTACTCCATTGCCACATAATATTAATTTTATAATTTATTTGACCTATCGTGCATTCATATTTTATTTTCTATGAGTTTTCATAATAATATAATATAATCAATAATACAATTAATAAAATCTATAAAATTTCAGAGGCAAAAAGAAAGAGAGAAAAAACAATACAGAAAGATGACTTCGATTTGAAAAAGTCTAGGACTAGAAAATGTCAATAGCAAACGATTTTCAAAATGAAACACCAGAGCCAAAGAACCCAAGAACCTTTATTTTTACAATAAATTGTTTGGGAGAATAGCCATATTTTCTTATTATATATCGCAAATTACCTAACTTTATACAGTCTGTAATATGTGCATCAAATTGCTGGTTTAGATACACCACTATGCTCCGACATACGGGGAAAAGCAGGGCAAATGCCTTTTAAAAATAAGTTATACTTTCGGATCGGACACCAGTCTAATTACTAAAGATAATGGATGCGATACGATAGTCAAACAATTCAACCTAAAGTAAAGTTATATAATGGGATAGCCCATATCATAAGATAGGCTATCAAAGCATAGATACCTCGCTATGCCCACCTCTCCTCTACATTTACAAGTTGCCCTCCCCGGCTTTGCACGGGAAGAGCTTTAAATGTATTGTTTGGGATGATTTTACAATATCAAAATTTTGGTCGAATTTCGGACTGAAACCTTACCAAGGCAGGTACTCTAATGAAAGAGAAAGAAAAAAATATTGGTTAGCTTAGTGATGGATTTTGACTTAACATTAGAAATGTTCCAATCATTTCATCGATTTCCAGTGGATGGTTTATAAAATTTCTGTGCTTAACTACATTGGCTATGTTACCTCCTAATGCCACCACGTAAATATTACGTCTTGTAAAGTTGTCAATGAGAGAAACCTTCAAAATACGCCGTTCTCACCACTGCAGGTCCAGGCGCAAGTCCTTCATGCAGCGCTGCATATGCTTACAACGCCAATAATTCCTCAACCAATGATAACTAGATACTGTAAATGACATATTCTACCTAGATTAAATGCCTGAGCTAACAAAAAATAAACATTTTTGTAAGAATTAATAGGTTGCTATAAAAATAGTTAAGATTTAAAGTTTTGAAGATGTCGTGGTTTTTTATCATATCTCGGGAAATACCAAACGTACCACTTTGATATATGTACCAGTCGATTCATCGTAAAAAAAACTATATGGGTCATCGCTTTAATTTTAAACGGGTGGCCGTTTTCTATCGACTTAATAAACTTAACTCGATACTGCAAAGTCCTCTTCTCACACCTATTGGTGTTCTTTACAGTTTCTCCGCAAGCTTAACCAACAGTGACAACGAAATTAGAATCTGTTCAGTAGTCCTTGAGTTCATCGCGATCTAAGAGGGGGACACAATGTCTAAAAACCGCACACACGGCTGTTTTTCATCACTTAACACTTAACACTTAACTTGCTACTATTCAGTACCCCTTTTAGATTATTGAGCATATTACAAATAAGCTTCCCTGAAATACGCTCTTAAGAACAGTGGAAACCGCATCGAAATTCGTCTCGTTGTCTTTGAGATTAGTGCGATCAAACAGACAGACAGAAGACATACACTATTTTAAGGACATAGGTTGCAAGGTGGAGCTGTTTTCTTTTTAAGCATGTTCAAAATGGCCGCTCTGCTAAGGAATGGCGACACATGATGACAGGGTGGTATATTAAAACAAAACCTAGGACAGGCATTTTGTATTCACGGCATTATGTGATATGTGAAGCAAACGAAAATATATCTTATCACCTTTTTCCGCCAATAAAAAGTTTCTAAGATCCGAAAAAAATATAAATCTGTAGGAGCACGGTCTGGTGAGTATGGTGGGTGACGAAGACCTGAGTCTAAAAGCCTAAATCGAGTGTGTAGTCATTTGTTTTGCAGAAACGGTAGCGAAGAGAAGAGACCAGAGTCCATTGTTTAATTACGAGCTTCTTCATCATTGTTTACAGTTCATGATAGTACACATACACATAGTAATTTTGATGGTTATGGTGATCATGACATGGTGAAGATGAAATTATGATGAGCTTCGACGTCGAGTCTCTTTTACAGAGTGCCTTACAATAGCGAATAACAACTGACTTCTCAGTACTTCACGATCAGTTACGTCGATATATTTCAACATTGCTAATTTCTATGGAGTGGAGATTATTTACGTCCGTAAGTTTCTGTGTTTCGCCTCGGGGTGATATAGCGATAAAGTTCGCTGAAACGCTCCGGGGTGGACGGGTTCGCCCGTAACAGTTGACACACACTAAATTTAGACATCAAAACCTCTGAAATTAAACCTATTCTCTGGCGCTATGTTGATGACACCTTCTGTATCCTGAAGTGTAATGTATCCTAAGTGAAAGAATTCCTGGGTCATCTAACCTACATAACCCAAAAAAAAACTATGAAGTAAAAATGGGCGGATCTCTGGCTGGTCAAGGTCACGAGAACTGACAATACTCTCGGACATACAAAGTATCGGAAGTCCCACACATACGGATAAATATTTGCATGCCAGCTCACACCATAATCTCTACCATACACGCTTAGTGCAAACGTCATTCTTGAATCTAGTACACGACCTATACGACGCTAAGCATTTTCCGAGTGAGGAGGAATGCGTAAATGATATCCTTAAAAAAAGGGATACGGAGGAAATCATGGCACACACACACCATTCAATATGGAACAAAACCAGAATCCAAGGAGATCACGAGCATGCTTACAGGCGTGACGGATCGTGACTTACGTGACTTAGGTTGACGGATCGTGACTTACATGACATAGGTGACGGGCGTGACGGATCGAATAAGTAAGATGCTGAGTAAAATGCTATAACAACGATCTTCAAACTGACCCTTAGTATACCTCGGTCTCTGATGCATGTACACAATGTAATATCAGTGCAAACCCTGAGTGTATACAAAAACGAATGCAGAAAATCGGCGATCTTCGAACACATATTGGACAGCGGAACGAACCAATGGGTTCAATTTACAAAACAATACAATTTTATTTTAACTTTTCAATAATATAATTACGAAAAATTAACTATTGTGATAGTTGTGAGTAAATAAATTAACTTAAAAAGATTGCAATCGGTAGGTACGAGAATTATTAATATCTAATTAGAAAATGATATTCACGAAAATACAATAATCCAAAATCAAAAATTTCAATATTTAAATAATTGGTCAAATCCAGCAATAGAGCCTTCGAAATAATTTTAAAAATAACGCACTTTGCAAATTACAAGTATTTATACTCTTGGAATATGGATTCCGCATTATTCAAATCTCTTAAACCACATATTAGATATTTGACTGAGCTATGAACTATTAATTTATTGAATTGATTCTCTCCAAGACTACTGATATGTGCAGTGACCTTATTAAGAAAACAGAGGCTTTGGTGAAAGAAATGGTATTGCACTTTGCTTAGCCGGTAGCGATTACGGTGAGCTTAAGTTTATTTCTGGTATTGTGTTGATGAAAATCACTATTCGCCGGACCCGACGATATAAGTTATAGACGATATACGTTTAGTAGATATAGCACGAGTACATCGTCACGATTCCCGACACGATGAAAAGCGGCCCACAAGAAGCTCATGTAGAAGCTCTATTCAGAGCTATACAGAGTCTATAAAGACTGCGCACTGCCCGAAAGATAAGAATTGTAATCTCGAATGTTCTCTTATTCCCCAGAACATTAGGCCATAATGAAGAATGGAAATAAACAAAGTAAACAGATTTAACAGCCTCAAAGCTACATACATTCTAATCTTTTTTATCCCGTAAATTGCACTGCACAGCTTTTTGCTAAGTTCGCCTAGGTGATCGGACTACTGTAATTTTTGATCGATCTGCAAACCTATGAATTTAGTAATAGGGATGTTTCCAATTCGTCTGTTCCAAAGAATAAGGCTATATTATTAGACTCTGATTGCCGCAAAAAGAAACATATTGCTTTGGATTTGGAAACATTCAAGGAGAATTTATTAACTTGAAACCAGATAGCAAGTATATATATATATATCGTTTCATTAATCTTTCATGCTACCTCGTTTCGGTTTCATGGCTCAAAATAAGGAACGTGTCTCCGTCGAATAGAATGATTTCGTCATCCATGGACCTGATGCAATCAGGGGTGTCATTTATGTATACGAAAAAGAGAAAGAGGCCGAGTATAGATCCTCGACGAATACCTTTGGAAATACTCGGTGGGGTGCTTTTGCTTTTTCAGGCTTGCATAATCTGGATACGTTCTTGTAAATAGGACTGTATGAACCCCAGTGCCCTATTACTAATTCCGTAGTGTTGTATCTGTAGTTTCTCTAGTCTAGTAGAATGGGGAATGCTCTACAGTATACAGAATCAAAAGCCATAGAGAGATCACAGAAAATGACAACTGTTTTTTTGCTTTTGTCAAGGATTAGTAGTGTTTTCTGTATGAGACTAACAATGGCATCTTGTGTTAAAAGATTTTTTTTGGAAGCCATATTGTTTTATGCTGAAAATTTTATTTTATGAAAATAAATTAGTCAATCGTTTGAGAGTAATACTTTCAATAATCTTGCTAAAAACCGGCAAAAATGAAATAGGCGATAATTATCCATTCCGTTTTAAATACAGTTATCATTTTTAAGATTTTCTATTCCGTGTGAAAAATCATATTCCAAACAATGATTACAAAAAAACCATCTTCTGCGATATCAGTGGCAGAACTGAAAGATTTTTGCGGTGATATTCCACAGATCAGTTGAATTTTTTCATTTTATAGAATTAGCGACATTGACAATTTCGTCAGAAGTGGTGGGAGAAAACCCCAAAGAATCAAAATCCCATTGTGCCATTCAAAGAACAATTTTACTCTTTCCGCATGATCCGAAAAGATATTGAAATAAAAAGAACCCCAATCTTCAATAGAGAGGGTGCTACAAACTCACGCGATAAATACATGTTTGTTTTGTTTATAATGTCAAACAACCGCGATAGTCTTCGATTTCATATTGACATACGAAACCCATATTGACATATGAAACAATTCAATAAACATAATTTAATATATGCAAAATACATTCTGATGCATTTTATTGTTTTGCAAATTAATGATATAAAGTGAAAACCAAATTTGTAGATTTAACATTATACAAATCTAAACATCACCCGATACAAAAAAACTATACAACTAGTAGCTCACATAAAAAAATTAAATGAGGGTCGGAAAGAAAGTAGGGCCGTTATGGCGGAACATTCCGAAGGCAACAATTGGTCTTTCTATAAAGGGTACTTGTAAGAATTTTGCGTTACATAATAGACAAATAATATGGTAGATGCCATCCTCTGAATGAAGAGGCATAAAGCCATATTCATGACCACCTTCAATCGATGACGTAGGTCAGTATGTCGCTCTACTCAGCCAGTCTAACCGTGAGTCACTAACTCTAGAAAAGCCACACAGCAATCCACACTATCGACACAAGTGGCCGCCGACCGCATTCAGAAGATTCGTCCTGGCAACACGACGGATAAAATCAGACACGACCAAAGAATGTGCTCTGCATTTTGTCAATCATTACAACACGCGAGTACCGGTCCTCAAATTCGAGGCAGCTCGCGGGTAGCCCGAGTATTTTTTACTAGTTTACGACTTGAAACAGCACTAAAAATCCCGATTCGCGCGGTATTATCAATAGCGGCTGAGTGCTCTGTGACATTGTCTGAAGTATCCCATTGGAGCGATTAGGCTGTGAAACTTGTCGAAAACTATTTCGATATCTTGTCATTAAAATTATGGAAATTTTAAACGAATCTACCGCGTGAAATCTGGACTTTTGGCAGAACTGAATCCATAAACACCACGGGCAGACAACTCGATCCAATCAAATGGATGGTGGTTCGGTAACGCGATAAGAGGTTGGATGATGTCACAATACCAAATACGGCCCAGTCATTCGCGCACTAATCAAAGCTGTGCAAGCGACGCGGTTGATTGTTGATCAAAGGAATGAAGGAGCGGCATGGATCTGTCCAGGCGACAATTTTATTCAACGATTCTTTTAATTATATCTACTCGAAGGGTTATTCTACAAATTGAACGAAACGTTATGATGGATGGAGTTGGAGGCATATCGTAATATGAGTAAACGGGAAACAAAAAGGAAAAAGGCATCATTCTTGTTGCATAAGTAGGATTACTGAGTAGCCAATAAAGTTTTAATTTTACGCAAGGTCTACATGTTAAATTTCATATTCTGTGAGATGATTTGTGGATTTCACATGCTTTTGTAGCTGCCAAGTACAACAAACGACATGCATTCTGATCCTCTTCATTTATAAAGATAAAAAAAATACGCAAAGCCTCAGAAATCGAAAACAAATGCTGGGCAATGCATATAGTATTGTCAATCATCTACAGGCTCTACTCAAAAATATGTATATTGCTTACAACAATAACAGGTTGGAAATGAATGCTAGTAAAACAAAACATATGATAATAAATATACAAACGTAATAAAGTGACGGCTTAATATTTGAAAATGTACCTCAGGAACAGGTTAAACATTATAAATACCTGGAATGGCATCTAATTGAGCAGTGGGACTGCAGTCATGAAGTAAAAATCCGCAACAAACTTGACCAGGCCAACTTCTTCAAGATTAAGACATTTCTCTCAAACGGTAACCTATCACTGCCCCTCAGAATATAAATGGCAAGGTGCTACGTATTCTCCATTCTATGGGATGGAAGGCTGGACCTTCACTCATGCTCTGTGTAAGAAACTGAAGGCCTTTGACATGTGAGTTTAAAGAAGAATGCTCCACATTTCGTGGACGGATAGTGTCGAATGTTGAAGTTATCAATGGAATGAGGAAACATATACCCTCAAAAAACAAAAATGTCAATACCTTGGATACATAATAAGGGGCTTGAAATACAGAATATTGCAAATAGTAACACAAGGGAGAACTGAAGGTCACCCAAGACCGGGGAGAAGTAGGACATCCTGACTTAAAAAACCTAAGAGGGTGGCATATACAAAGTCCAACTTCTCTGTTTCGTGCAACAGGTTCTGCGCGTAAAGGTAGTTATAATGATCGCCAATCTTAGATAGAAAAAGGCACTATAAGGAGATGAAGATGAATCAAATATAACCATATTGAAAGAAATTAAATTTGGTAGATAAATGGAATACACGAGTAATTTTATGATTTACAAACGCATTTTTAGGTATGTATTTTTAAAGAAAGGGCTTTTATACGCATTAGGGTTGGATTTTCAGCCAATTGTAGACAATGGTTCTTGTGAAGTAAGTAAATCTTGATGGCACAAAATATAATATGTTCAAACATCTTTCGGTCTATAGGAAGCTGAATAGGGACGAGCTTTATGTAGGAGGCAGGAGTAGGCAGGAGTGCAGATTTGCAGCAAAAAAAAGATTTATTTTGTTTTTTGACGGGAGTGCGGATTTTCAGAAAAAAATACTACACAATTTTGACAAATTTAAATGTTTAGTTTTCAAGACTACATAGCAACATGTAGTTAAATAATTCCATGATACTGATGCTGATACTAATATCATGATACTGATACCATGCCACGATACTGATACCATGGTATTGACCATAATATCACCGTGACGGCTGTTGTTGTCCAATCATTCTTGAAGGCACGAGGAACCGTTTTATATAAATAATTTAAAGAAGAGCCTCAATAACAGGGGCGAGGTAAATTCATGAGGAATTTTTATAGGAGAATCAGATATCTGTCACGAGAACCCGCTCAGTTTAAAGGCGAGTTTTTACATTCAACGAGAACGGATTATTCCAATTTCTCGTCCCCCTGTGATTAATTTGTGTACTTGTGCGCTTGTGCCTTAGTTAATCTTCGAAAATGTTCGGCCGGGTTTTCGTTATAGCGCTTGTTGCAATGTTAGGTACCACTGGATTATTTATAATCCCCACCGGAACCGTCTGAAAGGTATATCTAGCTCTTTTTTCCTCATAAGCTAATATCCACGTATGTACTACAGTCATATTTTTAAAAGCTTATTTATTGGTTTTACATAATTTACTGCGCTATACGAAGACAAGTGTTTTAGTCGTGGGGTTTTAAGATTAATTTAATTAATATACTCATTCTAAATGTTATGCTATTTGATTTTGGGAGCGAAAGTCTTTTACTGGGGTTACACGCGGCGAGAGTAAACTGGCAAAAACTGTAACAAGACGCTTTGGGTGAGACGCTTTACCGTCAGAAGTGCGAGACGCTTCTTCTTTTTCTTCTTATTTTATTTGTGGCAGTTCCGCGCAGCTTAGTTGCTGCTTGATCGTGAGAAGTGCCTATACCCCCCAAACATAACTCCCTTTAA
>JAOPUG010000376.1:8035678-8048204 GCA_027564375.1 Micropterix facetella | reverse complement strand
AAAAAATAATGAAAAAATGATTATAGATATACCTATTACGGAATAAAATAAATAAGATATAATATAATAAAAGAATGTAGACTAGAATAAAATAAATTGTCAAAAAATTTTACATTATGTGCGTTTTCTATGGCTCCATATAATTATGTTATATAAGCAGATTTATTTAATGAATTAATATATATGTCCAAACCTCCTATTATATACGTACATAAGACGATATATAAGGGCATTTTGTGCATAATTCCTGTTTACGGTTCTAGGTAGAACGAAAAAAGTCCGAGTACGAGGTGTACGAAGTATGTCCATAAAATAACCTATTTTGGAAAAATTATTTACAAATGTTCTTTAATAATTGATTTTCTCACAATGGTGCTATATTTTGATATAATAAGTATGTAAATAGGTAAGGCAATATACCGGAGGTGAAGGCATCAGTCGCTGCAAACAGGAAATTTACACGTCCACTGCCTTTGGTGCCTGAGCGCCGCGTGCATAACGAGATTAGAACGAGTTATATATACATACTTATTATCAGAGGCCGCGGTAGGTACTTCACCGCGGCACAGTGATGTTCTTGTACCGTTAGCGCCGTAAATAAATATCCACTGTTGTAAATAAATTGATTATTTGTGTATTTCATCATAAAAATAATACCATTAATATGACTATTCAGACAGAGAGAGTGTGTGTGTGTGAGAGAGAGAGAGAGAGAGAGAGAGAGAGTTCCACGTCCATACTTCTAAACTTTCGCATATTTCCAAATTTTAAAATATTTTATTTTAGATAAGTTTTGTCCATATGACATGTACAGAAAAATCGAAGAGCGTTAGTAAAAATAGCAGACAAAATTAGTATATTATATATTTAAAAAATAAAACACTACCCCTTTTGCCTGTGCATTCTACGGGGTAATATGATAGGGATAACAATATTATGGTTTCACTGTTTTAACCAATTATTTCCGAATATGTCAAAAATGAATAGATTTGAGAATATCCAGGATGGTATACTAATTCCTGATTATATACTTGCCTGGCAAGTTTATTATCTGCAATACTCTAAATTTATTATTAATTATTCTCATATGGGTTCTAAAATTCTAGATGATACAAAAATAGTATTAAGGGAACCATTTATGGAGCCCGATGAGGTTCCTTTTATTCTCATTAAAAACTTCGTTTACAAACAAAATACACATTCTAATATTTGAAAAAAAAACAGCAAATGAAAAGTTCCTTCATGTTGAATAATAGTCGTAAATACTATTATATTCGCAGTAAAAAAATAAAAGTTGTTAAATTCAGATAATGAAGGAGGATTTAAAAATTTGGCTCAAAGTATATGGTAGAAGTTTTAGCAAAAATAATTAATAGTACTCAAAGAACATGAAATCCTCGAGAAGTGTTTATTTATGTGTATATTTTGCTTCTACCCTTGTTACCTTGTTGATTCGAGCAGGTATCATATGCGAGAAATTGCTTGTATTCCTAAAGATAAACCCGAGAGTTTTTAGTGAGGATTTAGTCGTAATAACGATGTGCAAGTTTATTACCAAAATCACCTTGCAGACCTTGATAGATAAATAAATAGAAACAATGTATTGTGGATAATTTACAATTATGTATAAAGGCACAATTATGTATAAATACAATTGTTATTGTCACAAAGACAATCTCTTACAGTCAACTCATAAGGTTCCTTCTTTTAAACACAATATGCCCACCGATTTCGTTCACGAACAAATAGGTATTTCGCATTCACGACTGTGAATGTGTACAATACTGAATATAGATAGTTTATCTGCAGTACCGATATTCGACCACACAGTGTGCCAAGCGGCCGTATCGGCTTGGTCTCTTAATAATAATAGTCAATAGTAGCTGGATAGATATTTCAAACTAGGTGCCCAATGGCCGAGGACGTGACGGTGATAATCAGAGGGGAGACGAGAGAAGCCCGACCGCCAGGCACTACTACCTACAAATTATCCAGCGGCCGAGACGGGCCAATTTACGAATTTGGATAAAAAGTCCGCTGTTGCTGGCTACTGTAATTGATAAAGTGGCCCGAGCTGCCGGTCGCCACTGCACGAAGCGACGCGCGGCTCCAGCAATCCGGCTGCAGGACAAATTGCGTAAAGGCAGACAGACTTAAACAAGTCAAAACTCAATGTCACGACGAAATTTTCTTTGACTCTCATCTTTTATTTGGGTAGAATATGGATTCTTCTAAAATTGTGTAAAATAGAATACATTCAGATGTAGTTTCTGAGATAACTGTCATTAAAACGCGGACCTAAAAGTCAGATTTACGTGGAAATACTGTCTAATTTTTAATTTATAACATTGGGCAAAAGCCGTATATTAGGGCTAGTTGTTTCATTAGTGGTAATATTCCCAATTTACCATAGTAATTGTTACCTAGGAGTATTTTAAAATACGACGATAAATAGGCTAGCATGGTTGTTTGATCGTAAAAACTACCATAGCAAAATAGTAATTACGATAGTGATTTGAGTTGCCAGCATGACATACGACATATTCCACAAAACCGCGTTTTCCCGACAGAATTCTGGCGTATATTTTATTTTCGACGTTGGCAATAATACGTCAAGCAAATGTCATTTCGTTTCGTCGCACATCACCGAGTGCATCTGCCTCGCCGATTTCGAACGCGTGTAGGCAAAGCATTTCATTGCGCGAAATAATCGAAGGAATCCAAAACGGGCAGATATTCGTGAGGCCGGAGTGTTTTCGGTTGCCGCATAAGGAACAATTTCCATAATTACACAATCGTCATCCGAACTACTGTCGTCAGAGAAACAATGCATCCCAAATCCATTTTCAAATAACTGTTTAAAATAATTGTAATCAAAACGCAAGCGTTTTGCCGCCAATGAGACTTGACTGACAGCAACGTACCAAGGAAACTGACACGTACGCGCGCTGAAACAGCTGATTCAGAGCCGCCATCTTGCGATAGTTACTTTTACCACTCGATATTGGCTGGTAAATGTCAGCTTATCAGAGTAACTCGAATTACTACGGAATGAAGGTAACGCTCGATCAAACAACGCTGTTTTGCAGAATTACTATCGATTTTAACTATTCCAACATATTTTTACTATTACCATGGATAAAACAACTAGCCCTCAGGATTACTTTATGAAATAATTAAATTACAACGTAAATAGACAGACAATACACAATACGTAGATACACAATAAACACTTAAAAAATCTCTTTATTTAGAAAAATCTAAAAAACCTAACCTTATATCTAAATTCCAAGCGTTATGTTCCCACGGGCTATCATTGCGGTCTCAATCAACGAATGGGGTGATCACTCATCCCCTGTGTATATTTCAGCATCACATAGATTGTTTTGCCTATTCTTTAGCTGTATATGCCATCGTTAGTTACTCTCGTAGTAATGTAATTTGACCCAAAAGTTTTCTACTTATATATTTTTTTCTAATGTACTTTTTTCTTTAGCTTTCATTTCTTTAGCGCACTTACTACATGCTGGTTAGCTGGGAGATATTGGCATGTATGTCACCTTCGGCTAAGCCCGCCTTTGGTACCCGTTGTAGTCAATAAAGTTTCCATTATTTGTTATTATGTTTTGTCCAGAAAGTACATTCTTTTATCACGAACAGAAATCTGCGAACCCCAAAACTGTGTAAAAAAACTTCTTTAAAGGACATTTCTTGTGAGGGTGACATCAGAGAATTCTTACACATGATTCTGCTATTAAAATTATATATTGATAAGTAGCCAAAGACTCATGTTACGATGTATAAAACATTTATACCCTAATATATTCGAAGTAGCGAGAAATCTCTGAATGACAATCGGTAAAAATGCTCAAAAAAAAAATCTTCATAATAAGTAATCGCTATGGAGATATAACATGATAAATATTTTATTAATCTCAGAGTCAAAGAGTTGAAGAATACTCTAAATGAAATGGTAATCTTCAAAGTTTACTAGTTTCTAACTACAATTCGGTAAAAATCATTTGGTTGTTATTTTTCAGAATTTTATTGAAAAGGTTATACATTTTGACATATTTCTAACACCTTCATAGGATTCATCCACTTGTTGACTTATAAATTGACGCTGGGATATGTAACTCTAAAATCAGATTCTGAAAATCATCCTAGTCATTTTGGCTTGTTTTAATCGATGTTTCTCTGCCTATTTCTCTTAAAATATAAAATATTATTAAATAAAACTTTAGTCACATGAGACTATACTCGTAAACCACGGCTGAGTTAGCAGTAGCTTTTAACGTGACAAGCCAATATCGAGTCATTTGATTAAAACCGGCAAAATAAAGAAGCTCTAAAAGTGGGTAGGTATCGTATGAGCTAAACAAACCCCAGCTGTAAAAATGCGCTGACGTTTTATGAGCCACACCAAAATACATATATTCTTATTCGGATTATCACTTGCAACGCATAATAAATCTTGTATGATAGCCTAAAGCGTTCGTCATAGTGCTTTAATCCAGGAGATACAGCTAGAGAATGTACAAAACGCAAGATCAAGTTTCGAATTTCGAGACTCGTTTTGAATCTCATCACGACTGGTTTCTATCTAATTCTATCGATCGAATGAAGATCATGCACTTATCCAGGGTCGATCTACAGCGATATACATTGCACTTTTTTAGACCTACGTAACCACACGACTTTTAGCTGCCCCTTGCCACCGCACCGCCTGCCTCAGCTCACCACCCACAATCCAGGCCTCAGAGAGTCTGTAACAGCTGCGTGCCCGCTCTAGACATCTTCTAATGGCACCTCTGCACCAAATTATGACCTTATATATGGCGCGTAGCCATATATTACATAGGGTCACCGCAAGTGCATAACCAGGTAGCAACTTTGATTGTCAATTGCTCCGAGCGAACCTGACCATCAAACTTTATCGGAGCGTTTCATCAAACTTTATCGCTATATCGCCCCGAGGCGAAACACAGAGACTTGATGGACATAGACAATCTACGTCCCAAGCTTCATGACTGCCCGCCCGTCAGAGTCCTACACTTTAAGGCGAGGCACAAGGAATTGCCACCATGCGGGCATCCTTACCCCCTGACTCCCAGACTTGGTCGGATTCCTCCAACCACCCGTCTGGTCGCGGGTTCGAAGTCGATTGCGCGGTCCTCTATCTAAAGCGAGCGGCAATTCTTAACTGGAACTATCGCGGATACGGGGCGTCCTTTACTCGGCATCTCACGCGAGATCGGGTGGCCCACGAATCGCTTCTAAGGGTAATCAGCTTGAGGTACTACAAATCCCCGCTTTCATAATAAGCATACGCTTCTAAACCCCTCCGGGTATAAGGCAGTGACAACCCGGCCGGTATTACCGTCCCGTGCGCCAGCTATCCAGTTCTGCTCGAGTTTCCGTCTTCGGATCCACCGCACAGCGAGTTCACCAGGTTAGACGCTCTCCGAGGAGGCTCCAGGACAGGAGCTACCCTGCGTGCTGAGCCGACCAAGTGGCATATCGTCCATTATAGTCCAGACTACACAGAACCGTTAAGAACAATGTTAGCAGCAACCATTTATATCTCAATCCTGTAAATCCTTTGTTCTAAAACAACGAATCCATGGCCCTCATTTTGGGAAATTTCCAATATAGGACGAATTAGTTTATTTCATCTTATCATTCTCTTGATTCCTGCTCACACTCTGAATGCGTAACTCAAGATTTCACCGCATCATAAATCTTCTTCGGGTGTTCTGCTACTACCAGAATTTCATAATTTAAAATGTTGGATGGCGCCAGGATGCCGCCAATGCAAATCCTCATTGGTGCTTGTCCATCCGGGCACGCGGACGCCTGTTCTGTTCTCGGGAGGTGTTCGCTAAGCAAAAGCGATAAGCGAAGGTGTCATAGGAACGCGTTTATCAGCTCGTTTCGATCGCGATTGTCGGACAAGCTCGCCGCGCGCCGCCAGATAACGGGCGACTCTATTTCGCCCGTTTATTATGTTCCCATTTGAGTTGTACTTATCGCGCCCGTAAATGGAAAACATATTCAGCAATAAACTTTTACTGCGCCCTCAGGCAGGAACGCGCACCACGCCGACTAACATCATGACGTGAAATATCAATGCGGCGCTGCGCAGCACTGCGTCACCACCAATAGTATGGTACGGAAAAATCTGGAAATATCTGACTACATTGGCCCGTATTCCGTTTCTTTTGGTGCCTAATTTAGGGTTTAAAACGTATTAAAACAGAGTCTAATATTTAACTAATGTCAATCCGCAAACAATGTATCTATCACAAACAAACTATCTAAGTATCTATCCGCAAGCAATGTTCGGACATAAGTATAGGTTGTTTCTAGAATATTACTTGACATTTGGGTGCAAGCCAATGCTAGAAAAAAGGAGGAGCCATAGAACGGTCAGTAGTCGTTTCTTCATGACAAAAAAGACATTTTCGCGTCAACAAAAGTTTCACTTAGGGCCCATGAAAGGATATATTGATATTTTTTGTTTAGGTAAAAACGTCTTTTGGTCATTAAAAAAACTACCATTGACCGTACTGTGGCTGTTTTTTCTTACATTGGCTTGCACCCAAAGTATAAATAATATTCTAGGGACTATACTTGTTTACGGATACTAGGCCGTAATAAACATTATTTGCGGATAGATACTAGGTCATACTGAACGTTTCTGGATTCTGATAAAGTAAAACACTTATTAGATTAGAATCCGTTTAAGCGACCTCAAATCTGTGACCAGACGTGTGGTCGGAGAAATCTGACCAAATCTGGGAGTAAGGGGGCGAGGGTTCCAATGGGCTTGTAATTTCCCAGCGCTTCGCAGTAAGGCGTTGAACTCTCACGGGCCGTGGCGGAACGGAGAAGTGGATTGTTTCGTCCACAAACTTCTGCATTCACCTCGAGGTGACATAACGATAAAGTTCTTTGAAACATCACAGGGTGGTGCGTTCGCCCGTAGTTTTGATACTCTCCATATATGGGAGATGTGTCTCAGTTCTACGTTTGATGTCTTCAAACACGCCGTTCTCGTCTAAGCGGAGTTGGCGGATGAATTGTCGCAATGGAGGACTACTCTGCTGCGAGGGCGTTGGGACAGATGCGGCCCCGTACATTTGCGGTCCCGATACATTTGCGGCCCTCTCTTTATTTTTCGAACAATTATAAAATTTAAGTGAGACAGTTGCGGCCCTACCTCTATAAATGGGATACCTGCTAATGCCTACTAAATTATGTATTATGTTTGTGTGTCTGTGTACTAACCTTATTCTATAAGCTAAAATTATTACTAACATTATACGGATTCCTTGTGGTCTGAAATAAAATTCATCCATGCATTCATGATGCATAACCTAAACAATGTCAATGTCTACGACTGAATTTTCCATCCATTGTTCCTTGAAATAATCTTGGAATTTCCAATCATGAAAATATTACTTTATTATATTATGTCGCCTTTTAATGACATGTTTTCGGTTATTCAGCATATAAAATGTTGACAGTTGTTTCATAAAATAATTTTGCAATTTCCTTTAGTTAAAATATTACCTAATTACATTATATTACTTTTTAATGACTTGTTTTCGGTTATCGAGTAAAATGTTTAGAGAATTTGGAAATGTTCAATTGCATTTAGTATCTGTGAATGGCGTAACACATTTGAATCTCGAACTCGCTCTAATATTGTTATAGAAAACCGTGGATAATTCTAAGCTTGAATTTATCGAATGTCTCTAAAGGAAGCCACTTGCCTTGTACGAAGGCTACTTGTATAGAAAGCAAAAAGTGGCAAAACACAGTAACATTCGCTGGGGTTGCTCCAAAGATAAGTCTGAGAAGTGTAAAGGAGCTATGGTGAACAAAAACGGTATCATTCAACAAACTGTGGACCACTATTATTGTAAACCTGATATCGTTGCCTGATACAGATGTGAAGAAGCGTGTTGCCGACACTAGTAAAATGGATCTGCCGTGCCAGCGAGGACACTTCATGAAGAAGAAATAGTACCTGTTAGACAAGGAATATGAATTAATTGCTGCTGTTCCGTCATACCTATCTATCAAAAGAACAGCCAACCAGATTCAACATGCTGCACGAGGGTCGCTTATAGAATCGTCAAGTGCGAAAGAAATTGCCCTTCCAGACGATATTTTTGCGATGGAAGATGCTGTCTTTGCTCGGACTTTGTATTATTAGCAGGTATGCCATTAATAGGGGTAAGGCCGCAAATGTCTCACTAAAATTTTATCATTATTCGAAAAATTAAGAGAGGGCCGCAAATGTATCGGCGACGCAAGTGTACGGGGCCGCATCTGTCCCGGATTCGCTGCGAGGACTTTTTCTTAAACACTGAGCGAGCAAATGTTAAGTACCAACAGTGAGATTCTATGGTTTTCATAAATGAAATTGTCGTGTAATATCGCGTCTTGCTAAAAAAAGAAGCAACCATCATTTTACCAGTGCCTCGACTGTTTACTTTCGTCGGAAAATCTTCCAAAGGAAAGGCCCACTCCCGTCGATTGACTCTTTCCTTCAGGTTCGTAACAGTACACGCAGTTTTCGTCTCCTGTTACGATATCATTTACTGATAATTATTGCCCTCTTTCGTATTTTTTTTATCATTTTATCACACCACTCTACATACTGTCGTTTTTGAACATCACTCTACATGCTGTCATTTTTATGCGGTAGGTATCCATCTCGAACAAAGCTTCCGAACTTTCAGGTGTAAGTGTAAAATATTTTGCACTTGGCCCATGCCAATGTTTACGAATTTGCTGACATGTAATGTTTTTATCCGATTAAATTAGTTGTCGTACAGCATCAATGTTAGTTTCTGTTATCGCAGTGGCCGGCCGGCCTTTACGTGAATCGTCTTGGAGACGAATACGTCCACGTTTGGATTTATGATACCAGAAGTACACAGAGGTACAAGATAGAGCTTCATTGTCAAATGCTAATTGAAGCCTTTGGCAACTTTCTTGTAGACTTAAAACCACAGCAAAAATTGTAAAAAATCATCATCGAAAATTTTCTCGACATAAATCCATCGTTAGGTAAACGCGCAATTTTCAAAATGGCGCAACAAAAAAAAACTACATACGTAAACAAATCAATGTATTCTACAGCCAAGGAGAGTTCCATTTTTCTGCAAGTGCAAGTTAAGCACTTCAATGCAAGTGGCCAGCTCCAGAACCTTTCAGTATGGCCCACGTATAATGAGTTTCGGAATTGCAATATTAAGAAAAATATATAGAAAATACTATATTTAACTCTTTGTAGGAGCATAATTTGCCAAACCAAGGAAAACAAAAGCCTATAAGGATGCAACGGTTTGAAGAGGAGGCGAATGAGAAGGGAAGGGAAAATTATGTGGAAGAATTCAAATATTGTCTGAATCTGTTTTTGAATCTTGTTATAGGTACTTGGCGAGTTTCTAACTTTTTTTGGCAAAGCATTTCCATTTCATTCCAGGCATTCATTAGCGGCATTCAAAATAATATAAAATTAAAAAAGTATGAAAAGTAGCGACATACATTGGCAACTTTGGCCTGTCCCCTTATTAGTAATCTCTGATTTATCCAAAATGGCTTAAAACCTATTCCAACTAGTGTCTATCATCTAGACGAGTCCAAAAAAGACCCAGATACGCAATACTTACTCTATCTATTGGTCAGATCCTCCTCCAGGCCAAGTAAATCATCATACACTTGCAGCAGCACCCAAATGGCTTAAAACCTATTTCAACAATTTTCTCTGGTCACCACAATTCCAAAAATACCCACATACGCTATGGTTACTCAACCTATTGGTCAGATCCTCCTCCAGGCCAAGTAAACCAGGATACACCTGCGGCAGCACCATTTGGGTGCTGCTGTATGGGTATTTTTGGAATCAGGGTGACGAGAGAAACGTGTTGGAATAGGTTTTAAGCCATTTTGGTTGCTGCTCCAGGTGTATCCTGGTTTACTTGGCTAGGATGAGGATGTGGCCAATACATAGAGCTAGAATAGTGATATGGGTATTTTTAGAATTGTGATGACGAGACAAACTTAATTGAATAGTTGTTAAGCCATTTTGGATAAATCAGAGATTACCAATCACGGAACGGGCCAAATTCGCCGATGTAAGTCGCTCCTTTTCCTGTTATTATTTTTTAAACCATTCTTGGTGTCGACGCATGGGAATGATATTCTATCAATTATTTATATTGTCAAAATGCCAAGAGTATCGCATGCTTCCTCGTATCGGCAATTAAATCGACAGCAGAACAAAATGTGAAGATTTGTATCAAAGCTTAGCAAATGAAAACTGACACTTGCCTGGTGGCAGCTTGGCAGCATATTTGCGCGGATCCAGATAAGTCAATAGGCAATCAAGGCGGACAGAAGATGGCTTTGTGAGGCACGTCGGTCGAACGCCTTCCAGGCCAAGATCACAACGTCCGATTGACAAACAAGATGATAGCAATTATCGCGGTAACAATGCCACCTTTTCCGCAGGGGTAATCTAGTGTCCCCACAATTCAGTGATGATGATAGAAAAGTTTCGCGGCTATCGTTCCATATCGTACATATATAAACCGAGAAAAAAAACGATCTTACATAACGAACTTAACGAACTTAAATAACGATCTTTCTGGCTAAAATAATAGCCAATAGGGTCGCCCGACGGCTTCTCCCAGGTCAGCCGCCAAGCACAGCGGGTTCTCCGGTTTCGTCCCTCTTCGGGGAGGCTGCCGTATAGGTGATGAGACGTGAGTCGGGCCGACCACGATATACAGAGTTTGCCATTGAGACCCGAGCTGCACGACCCCATTAAACCCCGTTTAGGATGACAGATGAAAATATCACTAACATTGCCAACCCACAACTTTGGCATCACGCTATCAAAGTTTCGCTACGTTTCGTTAATGGCTTAATGTCTAAGTTATGGTAAAGTATAACATGATGGCTACGTTAACAAAATCATCAGTAGAGCGGCGCGCGGCGCCGAGGCATATCACATGGGATCCTACTATTGCTCTCTTTCATGCACCGACATACCTAATTACGCTAGAAATAGAACACATACCAACAGTAGAATCTGAGCATATCGCCGAACGTTGCTAGTCGTCAAATGTGGATGGGCGCAGCGAATGACGGCATACTGTTCAAACACTAAAAATATCAACGGGCAATGTTAATAATCCGGACGTAGCAAATAAAACAGTATACATATATGTATCTCTTTCAAGCACACAAGCATGTCATTATGTACGTAAAGAAAACAACGACACCAAATTAGTTATAAATGCATAATTATGCCTACCTACTGCAAGTTTAATGTATATAGTTTATGTGAAAAATAGAAAACAACAAAACAGGCGAAAAAAGTAATATTTAAAAGTGAATATGGACTAAACTTGCACTTTTTATAATTTTTTTTAAAAATAAAAGTCATAGTCATATACTTTATAACTATTGTTAAAATGCCTTACTATTTTTATGAGCTTCTTGGCCCTGCTGTTGACTGTGAGCGATGGTACAAAAAATTCTCTAAAATGAAAATTTCCTGTATAATTCCCAGATATATTTTTTTACATATTAAGTTTCCAGTCTTTTTTCAAAAGTCGGAAATAATTGTTTTCTTAAGAAAGGCACCATGAATTATACTATTTTTTTCAGTTGGCTATCATTATCAGTTAATTTACTACAATAGTATCCAAAATAGCCAAAAAAATGTAGTCGAAATGTACATACTTAGTTGCCTTAACTGATAATCTGGAACCAAATTTTACTAGTATCGAATGAAAATGTAGCATATAGTTATAACAGTTTCTGGTATCGAGCGAATGTATATGTACTGAGCTCTTTTAATGACGCCTATTTGATTTCTGTGAATTTCGTAGACTCCGGCACAAACGAGTCATAACAAAGACAAAACTTCGCAGATCTTCAAAATGCTGATGACAAAAGGCTTTAACATGTGTATTCGTGGAGCATGTGTGGTCCCACTTATAACAAGTTTTATTATATTAATAAAGATTTCAAAAAAATAATAATCTCATTACAACGCGACGTCAGCAGTTTTTTTATATTATTATTAATTAAAAAATGATACTTCGTTTTGCTACTCAGCACGCCGTGAACATCTGCAAAATATAGCGCAGGCCGATTCGATAATTTTCTCGAGACTGTAATAAAATGGGGCAGCTGAAGTGCGGATACGATCTCTCAAATGCAATGACTCAGCCCTTTGGACGAATTGCAACCGCCGCGGCGCCGGACTCAAGTGAGCATGGCTGGCGTTTCAACGATTTCAACACTTCTTACCGCCTGGGGGATTCCACATTTAAGTCGACGTTGTACGTAAAAAAAACTCATACAAATCTCATAATGAAGACGGCTTGGCGCATTTCTATGAGAAAATTAATCGAAACGTGTAGAAATGATTATTTTTAAAATATACTAATATTTTATTACAGAAAAAAAAATCGATGATTCTGCAAGATTCATA
>JAOPUG010000376.1:7942116-7954268 GCA_027564375.1 Micropterix facetella | reverse complement strand
ATTTTAAACCACTAAAGATAAAATTTCACTTTTTTCGTCGTGGTAACGATTTAAGTATTTTTTGACGAGAAGCGCCCCGACACAATCCCGGGGCTGTGAATTTATAATATATTTTTAGGAAAATCTGAATATATGTAAATAAAATAACCAAAATCGTGGACCTTAAAACTCGTTAAAATAAACAAAATATAGTACATAGAATGAGAACTCTATAAAATTTCGGACATCGTTTCTCTATCTCTTTTTGTGTCTACATATATAAAAGAGAGTTTCCGAAATAGTTTGGTATGGTCTTAGTTGTCTGTCGGTTAAAATATTCTGAAGTACTGAACCGATATTGATAGATTTTTTTTTCAAGTTAAAACTTATATAACTCGAGAACCGCTAAGTCTTTTTGTTTTGAAATATTCATGTCAAAAGTTTTCGATAATTAAGTATTGGGTCCTTACATATGAAGACCAACAATTTTATATGAAAAATATATATTTAATTAATGGAAACATTGACCACTATTATCTAATCAGTTTTGCCGTTTTAGATAGGAGTTGATTAAGGTCTCTTCCGTAAAACTTTCCTGGATATGAATCAATGAATGCTTTGAAGGTATTTGTAACTTCTTCTTACGATTTTGCCTATGTAAAAAAACGTTTGGATTCTAAAAAAGTGGAACTTTGTAGTAGCACAATCTGGCGATTACGATGGATGGCGACGAGTCCAGTCGAATGTCGTGTAACTATGTGATTGTTTGATGTGTAGTGTGTGTTTATATGTTATGCCGACGCGATGACGAAGAACGACTGACCAGACTAGGTAGGTCTTTAATCCGTCATTGGTTGCAGTTCTTGCAGTTCTTGACAATACATATTTACGTTAAATATTGTATCAGACCGCAAGAAGCTGTAACGGATAACGCGAAAATATCCGGGCAATAAAAAACGTCAGAAAGACAAATTAATAACTGATTTTGTGGAATGAATACAATGTCTTTCAATTACAATTTAATAAAGTAGAACCATTGACAAAGTAGTAAATTTAATGATAGATTTCCTTCAGATAGCATAGCCCAATGCATCGTTTATATCAATTCCATGCCCGTGATCCCATTTTTTAAAGGAATGCATAATACTTCTTTGGAAAAATTTAAGATGTTGTTTTTATGCATATTCACCATTTAAATCTGATAAATCGCTATTTAATCAAAATTCTTTGACACGGTTTTCACTAATGAGCAATAAATTATGTTTAAAAATGTGCATTTGTAAATTAGGTTTCGTTTAGGATATTATCTTTGTGAAAGCAAATCACAAAGAGGTGACTAATTAATTAATCTTTCGCTTGTGTTCAAAAGGTTATTAATTAAATAATGATTCGAGATCGCCCAAACGCTTGAAACACAAAAATTAATTTATTTGAGACACTATGTAGAGACAAATAAATTATGACCTCCTGTTCTTAAATATTAAGGAAAAAATTGCTAGAAAAATCTGAGAGACAATACATAATAGAGGAGGTATATACGCTACGACGGTTATATCCAATTAGAAAATAATATGTATTCTCTTCATTTGTTTTTAGTCCCACTTCTAAAATAATGTAATAAGGCCTCATCTATATAGATCCAAAATGGATAAATATGGTCCCGCCAAAACGGATTTGTATTTCAACATTGCAGATGTAGGTTTCATTCCAAACTTCACGTAAGCCGATCAAGTGATCTTCGCTTAACCCTAGAATACTATACACAAGCGTAAATCAAAAGTATTTGTAATTCAATTAAGGCGACGATGTATGTAAATTTTTAGTAAGTATTACACTTTTTGGCAATTTTTGAACCGTTGTAGTGAAATAACTGATGATGTTAGCCAACTGCAAAAAATATCTTAACTCACTCACAAAACATATCTAAGCATGACCGAGAAGTTAAAAAAAATAGTAAAGAATTTTAACAATGATTTTAAAGTATATGACTATCGCAGAATTTAAAAAAAAATAGTTTTTTGCAATAAAATATATATATAAAAACCCCAGTTTTATCCATATTCACAATTAAATATTACTTGTTACATGTTTTTTTTAATATAGTAATTTTTACATAAATTATATATACATTACACGTTTTTATTAATTTGCTCATACAAGTGCGCCGATCTGTCTTTGTTCGGCGCATTTGTATGAGATGTTCTTATGAGATTTGTATGAGATTTTTTTACATACATCGTCGCTTTATTACGCCGAAATAGTTTTCCATAAGTGATCCTTTTGTTGAATGGAGGAGAGGGGGGGGGGGCAAAAGATTATTATTCTGACTTCACCGGATTGTGCATTCGAAATGCATGCAGCACGCACCCTTAGTATGCACCCTTTATGTAGATAAATTTTCAGCGATACTAACTTTAATCAAGCAAATTGATACTGCAGTTGGGTGATGTCTAAACTAAGGGCGAACCCGCCACCCCAGGATGTTTCAACGGACTTATCATTATATCACCCTGGGATGAACGCAGACTTGATAGACGGAGTCGATCCACTTACCCAATGTCACCAACAACCCGTGAGAGTCCAACTCCTTACCGCGAGGCAATGGGAATTTTCAAGCCTAGTGGGGCCCTCGCACCCTCACTTCCAGATTCGATCAGATTTCTCCGACCACCCGGGTGTCTGGTCGCAGATTCGTCGCTTGCGCAGCTTCTACCTTTACAGCGTCAATTCTTACCGAATTATCGTGAATCCAAGGCGTTCTTTACGAATGGTCACCCGAAATTGGCCGACCAACGGTTCGTTTCTAAGGATATATATAAAGGTAAATATCTACCCCCGCTCTAAAAAAAGCATACGCTAATCAGACCCCCCCCCCTTCCCTGGATATTAGTTGATTGAGCACCGACCAGTGCAACAATTATCCAGGTCCATCCGAGATGGTCCCCAGATTCGCCACATAGCGGGTTCACCAGGTTAGTCCCTCTTCGGGGAGGCTGTCGGATGGGGGTTAAACCGAGAGTCGGGCCGACCATTGAAAACAGAAGCTGGCAATCAGGCCCAAACTGCACGGCGCCCCATTGGGCCCCAAATTATGCTACAGTAAACAAGCTGTGTACTTGGTTCCACGTAAAAGGTTATTTCTAAATAGCTCGAAATTAAACTCAATGAATTTCTCTCTTCGGCCGTCCCAAGATAACGCTATTCGCATTCGCTGCGGTGAAAATGCACTTTAAAAAAATATGAAATTTTTAAGTATCCATTTAGATAGTAAAATCTAATGGTCAATTAATTTGGATAAATTGACCGGAGAGTTTTAGTAATGCGTGAGCTATTAAAACAATGCTATGCGGCGTTCAGCTGCAAAGTCTGTATACTTTGCGTATTTCCATTCCCTAATAAGTTATTGCCTTATTTTCCAGGAAATTGCGGCAAATTCGGTAAGAATATTTAGGTTACAGAAGATAACAATTCGCAATTTGTTTACATTATCATCGATAACATCTAGCAGACCGCATTTTATCGATTTTTTTGCTGCTGTATGCTGCTTAATGTATGCTGCTTATTTATTGCACCATTAACAAATTGCGACTAAGTAAGGTTAGAAATAGTTTCCTATATCAGTGCAATCAACCTTTTCTTATAATAAGATTAAGATTTCGTCATTGTTTTTTTGTTTGTTTGTACTCTTTATTGTGAAATTCACAATGGTCGGGTTTATTATCTTACGACAATCTCTTACAACCAAACCTACTATGAAGTGTTTATATGTATATGTGCATGTAATATGCGCGTAAGTATGTGTCTTGTTATTGTATTCGATTGACATAATTGAAATGGAATTCCGTTAAATATATCCCAACGGAAAATGGCGAGCCAGCCGGCAATCGAACCAGGAACTTACAATGTATGATCAGGCCACCTAACCACTATGCCTCCGTATGCCACTAAGTGTCAGGTGCATTGGAGAGGTTTAATGTAAGAAAAAATCCAGGATATTCCTATTAAGAACCCAATTTATTCTTTTAAGCACTTTCTAATTTTCTAATATTTCATTGTTTCTATTACAATATATTTTTTCTAACTATTGACTATTTGTTACTAAAGTCTATCATATACATTATCGGAGATGGATTATTATACAAAAAAAATGTCGTAACTGTTTGTATTGAGCCATTTTGATTGTTGTAATTTTATATCTGTAATATTTTTAATTTGACTATTGTATCCCTGACTATTCGTTTATTTTAATATTTTGACTTTGTATTGTATATCCACTTAGGTATTTTCGCAGCTTAAATTATTTTGATATCGTATTTAAGATAAATCATGTAAAATCAAATTTGAATCAATTGATACCAAGAGTAGCGATTCCTAGCAACTGGATTATTAAATAAATTTAAAAAAATGATTAAAAAATAAATATTTTATAATGGGTTACATTTTTTTCCTCTAGAGGATGATGGTACCAAAACATTAGTTCCAAAACAAAGGTTAACATAAGCATTTTCTTATCAGCTATTGTTGGTATTACTATCAATGGAATAGTAAGGGAAGCAAAGTTATGTTAGTAAGTAACAAAGTTATTGTTGTAAAAACTCTATAATAATATGGTGAAATCATGAAGCCGATAATGCGTGCAATTATCATTTTTGGTCGACAAGTACTGAGGTATTCTAACCCCGGGTCGATGAAAACCCACGGATATCAGAACACTCCGCCCTGAAAAGCTTTCAGGAGAAAAGTGGTAAATGGAAAATATAAACGTTTACAGGACGATTTGGTCGTCGAACGAAAAGCGACTGAAAACAACCTCAAAATAAACTGAAATCGTCGGTGAAGGCAAGGCGACTAGAATATTTCTAAACAAAGCTGAAGATGAAAAAGCAAAGCACAATTATGATCTGAAAAATATGTAAATACATTCATCAGTATCAATATGCAACAGCATCTAAGGAAGAAGAAAATATAACATTATTTCAAAATTGGCACATACATATATTTTATTTAAGTTACCCTTGATGTAGGGTGACCATTCATTAATTACTACAAAACTAAGCAACTGTGTAAAAGAAAAGTAAATCTTGATGTGACAAGATGAATTTTGTGGGAATGGAATAGAAAGATAAATTGCGACCTTCTCGTTTCCGTCTTCTGGGAATACCCGATACGATACTCTCATTGGCAGCCTTTAGTACACTTACATGTTAAGAGAATAACTCATATTAGTATTGTAGGGTTAATTTAGCCGCCCGCGCCGCGCGACGTCAACTGTCATGCCAGTCACGGGCGCATATCACCTCGGCTTCATGATGCCTCCACTGTGAAGTCGGCCGCGTAACAGGAAGACATATTAACGTCAGTTAAAACACAGTTTGAATGGTAGCAGCCGGGGTCATTAATAAACGCAATGTACAAAGTTGATTTACCGACGGACGTGTAAAACGCAACTAACAAGCCGGCTATATCAGAAGTTGCCGAGAACGAGTGCCGGTTGCCGGTTACTAAGTTGCCACAACTAGCCGGTCGATCGCCGTCGTTTCTTTTACTTGCATTTGAATAACAATACCGGAACAGTTATAACGACCGTGCTAATGGAGGTTTATGAGAAAGCTAAGATCATACGTGCCCACTGGTGTAGGTGGTTCAGCTACACAACGAGAGGGAAAAATATAAAAATTTAGCCCGGTAAAAGAGAATTCTGGGTGTTTTATTATATAGAGTAAAAGTAAGATTCAAGACGAAAGAAATGTATGCGACAAGGATATATACTTTCCCCAATCCCCCAAAATTTACAACTGCACATCAGAAGACACAAAAAGTAGCACAAGTATATTTGTATTTAAGAAAAAACTAGGTTACTTAGTGTTGGAAAATCGGCGGTTTTCTATTGAATTAAGTAATATTTCATACATCAGTGTTAGCTCATTTAGAAAATTAACGAATCTACTTTCTATACTTTCTATACAAGTATAAAGGCAGATACTTGTATATCTTTCTGTATGTATATGTATACGTATATATGTGTTTATATCTATACATATATCTAATATCTATCCAACATCTAATGTATAATATATAATAAAATACAATTATTTATTTAATATAGTTTAAAAATTATTATAGAATAGAATAGAATAAAATAGAGTTATTATCAATATTATCATGATATTTTCTAAAGAGTATTATACAATTAAATATTTAACTATATCTCTTTAGATATAAGTTACATACAAATTAATATTTAACCGTTTTTAACCATTACCTACATTTAGGTTTACTTTAACTCTGCCATTTTTTAATCGTTATTTTTGCAATAGGCCATAACAAGTAGCCATTTTATGCGATGACACGATTCGGAAATTTTCCTGCAATAAGATAATAGTTATGTTTTAATGTTTTCCAGTAAAGAAAGAGACGAAATAATTGTATATCGAGTATCCCTATCTAGGCCGTATCACTATACAAGTATTCCTAAAATCATATGGCATTGTTGCAGTATGCTCTCAAGGTTGAAGAGGAAGTCTTGAAGCGTTGAACGATATATTAGAATGCAGTGTAATGTCCGCTCTAGCACAAGCTAAGCTTAGTGGAGCGACATGCGACATAATACTTAATAAATACACGACTATTGCTATGGGTTATTGCTTTCTATGTATTTATAGTGTATTTTAAACTCCTTATTATTGTAAATTTCTAAATATTTTTTTTTTTTAAACTTCTGTAACATCCGCAAGATTTTGGAGAACTATAAGTGATATTTCATCCTTGGTGGTTTTTTTTGTTCCTTCTTCCACGAAGACGTTTCCTTTCGCATCTACGAACAATGGAACCCCTGCAATGAGAGCGCGAAGGACACCAGCTTCGCACAGAGACAGATCCAATTCAACGCCTTCGAGGCGGGATGATTGTCCGACGCTCCCGCGATTCCACGCATGAACTAAAATGACTCACAGATACGTCACCATAAACACCAAGTTCCGTTTCCCTATATTTCTTTACGGTGTGGAAACATTGAACAATCGAGCAAGGGAGGGACAGAGAATAGAAGCGGCTTCAGCAGCTGAAACTCTGGGGAGAAAAACTGTGGGATGACTTCTAACTACTGAAGATCGCTGGATACACTTCTATGAAAAGTTATATTATGAAGTCCTTGTTGTTGAAGGAGACAAAAATAAATAAAGTAAATGAGACCTTAATCAATAGAAAAACAGTACTATTGGTGGTGACATTCGTAACTAACTTGTAACGGTCGACAGACTTAGAAATGGCACCACGGATTCAAAACTGCAAGCTTGACAAATAGATCCGGGAATCGCCCTAGCAGGACAAAAAAACTCTAAGAATTGACCCGGCATCTGTACCAAAAGGACTGTACCGATAAATCTACATAAGATGACCAAACATGATTACACGCTTCACAACGAGTCACTCAACCACTCCACTATGCGTCGCGCCGCCCTGTATAAACCGACCGCGATGCCCCCACAGAAAGTCAATCGCTAGACAGAGCTCTCCATACGCGCGCCGCTGCACCCGCAGCGGTGCCCGCGCGCTATTAATTATTATACCGTGTTGCAATCAAATAATTTTAACGTCGCTATAATGCCTCAGGCAATTTTATTTGAAAGTGCTTATAAATCATTTAAAAATTAAATTCAATTTAATTTATACATAGAGGCAAGAGACTTTGCACAACTAACAAATATTGTAAAGCAATAATCATAATCATAACAATAATGTTTACAGTTGTAAAATCCTAAATGAGAATTATATCATTAAATGGGAATTACGTGGAGAAAAATAATTATTAGTGACTACCGTGGAATTATTGACTCGAACTTCAAGAAATATATATACTTTCTAGATGAGTTGTAATTCTCAATTGAGAACATTGTGTATTGTTGTGAGAACGTGACCAAATTTTGGTCACAATTACAAACAAATAATATTGTCGATACAGCAATGCTTTATTTATTGTACTTAATTGTAGACCATTGCCAGTTCAACAGCCGCTTTGGGCATATGTTTACTTAAAATTAGTTGAATTCCGCCCGTGAAGGTAATTTGTAAATGCTAAGTGTATTTCAGGTGAATGCCTTAACGGCTTGGCCATTGTAAATATGACGCAACTCATCGTGTTTAGCAAATATGGCTGCAGCACGCTACAATACGGACTAATTGCGCGGGTGTGCAAATATCAATGATAACAGGCTTTCGCTCTTTTGAAGGATATGAAGCGAAGAATGACACTCCAGGTGGACTATTAAATAAAAAGAAATAAAGACGATCAGTCCGGTTGCAGTACATAAAGAAATTTCTGATTATTTAACGTAGGAAAATGTGAAAAACAATTTATTTTGAAAATTAAAACGAAAGGCCCGGATTTACCAGCCGTTACAGAAATCACAGCATATCATATGATAATTCGTTACATACTCTCTCCATGAGAAATGGAAATGACAGGTCATAATATGACAAGTTTCATGTCTGGTATCTGTAGCTTTTTACCACTTTTCAATTAATCAATCAATTAATATTATTTCAAAACCATGATGGCACAGAAAATTATATAATTTTTACCTTTTAAATAATATAGTAATATCAACCGATTACCAGACTTTAAATTAAAATAAAATAATAGTAGTTATATATTCCATAATATGACACTGCATACTTCTATTTGGAAATTCAAATTCAGATTCATTTTTCTTTAAATCTAAGCTTTAATTAAACTAATGAAGCTTGGGCCTAATGGCCAGTTTTCTGTTATTTGGTCGGCCCAACTCATGATTCAGCTCCCATCCGGTAGCCTACACGAAGAGGGACTTAACCTGGAGCATCCGAAGTGTGGATCTGGGGGAAAACCTCGGGTAGTCGTGGGCGATTGTTGCATTGGTCGGTTTACTGACCTTGGTCAATCGGCCAATAACCAGGGGGGGGGGGAGGTCTGAAAGCGTAGCTTTCTAAGACAGAGGGGGTAAACATTGATCTTATGTTGGCCATCTTTAGAAACGATCTGTTTTTCACTCAATCCCGAGTGGCAAGTTCGGGCAAAGGACGCCTCGCATCCGCGATAATTCAGTAAGAATTGATGCTCACATAAGGTAGAAGCCGGGCAAGCGACTTCGAACCCGTGATCAGACGGGAGGATGGAGAAATCCGTCCAAACCTCGGAGTCAGGGAGTGAGGCCGCCCGCTGGGTGTCTTTGCTCAGTGACTCGCTGTGTAAGGCGTTGGACTCTGACGGGCCGTGGGGGAGCTTGTTACGTGGATTGATTTCGTTCACAAGTCCTTGCGTTTGTTTCGGGTCGACAAGACGATAATGTTCGTATAACATCCAGAGACGGCGAGTTGGCCCGTAGCATGTGGCATCTAGCAACTGGTGTTACCCCAGAGTAGAATACTACAGGTACCTAATTATAGACTTAATTACATTATGTTAAACCAGCATGCTTATTTACAGGGTGAAAATCCTCGATGAAAAACATTTGGAGCTTTAATATGTGCTAATTTCTCAAAAAGTTCCCTAAAATTTCATTTTTCGTCAATAATTATTTCTAAAATATTTGATCTATCCACATTTTTAGTGACTGGACATTTATATTGATATGTGGCTTATGAAGGGTATGACGATAATGTGTTTTGTACGTGAAATAATTGGTTTAAGCGACATCTAACAACAATTTATTATTATTAAAACAAGCCATTAGTTGCAACATTACAGTATTTGCCTTATCTTCAAGGTTCGAAGCATTTTCTGCTTGAAATTTCAGGCTTGACCAACGAAATGAAACTAATTCATAAATTATGTATGGTTAGGCCGTATTTAAATTATATATTAAAATAAATAACTGAATTGGATTTATTGTCCTTCGTTCCTCATCGCTCGTGCGATCCTTTTCCCTCTCCCTTCTCGCTCAAGTGAAAGAAGGACAGAATGCTGCACGCTGCGTCATCGTGACAACTTCGGTGCAACCGCGTGAACCAGTTCAAATTATACGACGAGACGAGATGTTCATGTCGTTGCGCACAAGGCAACCGCTTCTTTAGACATCGCAAATAAAAGGAACAATCCGTGATATTATGTTGCATATACATAGTTTAACTAAAAAATAACGCTACTATAGCGCTTGTGCACCTCGAGAATTTTGACTACCAAGCTGCATTCCGCAACGAACATTAAGGTGAGCGAGATCCTTCTAATCCCAATCTAAAATTACCAAAATAAGTACCGCAAAATACAGTCCGCAACTTTCTTCTAACTAAAAACCCGTGCCACCAATGTATAATCAATTATAACGTCATAGATCTGCCATTGAAATAATACAAATATGGCAAAAGAAACATTAAAAAAAATATAACAAAAAATGATATATCATCTGAACATTAAAATTTTACTACGACTGTAAAATGTACTATATATAGTTCACTACATATAACTGACCACAACCTGGCGTATCAAAAGGCAATTAGGTAAATGCCGCGCTGGGCGGACAGGCAATCGAAAAGCTGACATTAATTAGTAGATCATTAGAGCATTTCAACCAATTGACAGTAATTATATTGGCAACTGCGTAAAATCACACGTTCCTATTCATCTGCCCGAATGTATCCCGGACGAGTGGGCCGACGCTCCAATTAGAATCAAATCAATGTTTGGAGAATGGCGCGGCATATGCAAATACACAGTTAACGATTTGAAATTATTAATGGAAGCCGGTTATGTTATGCGGCAGAAATTATTTTCATTTCGGTCAATATAATGTGATTGGCAAACAATTCATTGTCGGATACGTATATCGGCTGATTGAATTCAGTATGCCTAGGATGAATGATGACGATGATGGGGATGATGACCAAGAAAGCGATTTGAAGTGTTCAGTATAAAATAAGAATAAAAATAGAGGCTCAACAACAACAAAAAAAGATTTAAATATATTTATCGATAATAAAGCTGAAACGATTTTAACATAGAAGATGGATTGAACATTCCTTTATGGGATGTAGAAAAGATTATTTCTTTAGTAAAACACGAAAAAACACCCGGATCTAATTAAATATAGGACGAACTGTTGAAACTGCTTCAAGAAGATTGTCCTATTGGTCAATCTTTTTAATAGCATAAAATAATAATACACCCGGCATTATACCACAAGACTGCTGACGTAAATCTTCATTTTATTGCCAAAGAAAGCTAATCACAGAACTGCAACGACTGCTGAACGAGTCACTTTCTGAAATTCAAAATCTAGCGGTAACTAAAAATGTGTCTGTAGCGCCATCAAAAATATTATATATTTTCATTATTTGAAAAAGCAATGAAATAGTTACTTTCTGCGCCTCAACATAAGATACTCCACGTTCGGCAAATCGTGATGACAACTAAACGAAATCCAGTTCTCATGCCACTACCGATTCAAATGCCCGCGCAACTTATAAGGCTATTCTAAGCCATTGTGGACCATTAGCACATATTTGCAGTATCTTATCAGAACTAGAGTTTCCTAAGCGCGCCGCTTAGAGAGATCTATAGTCGACGTTAAATGGGGCACTGCGCTATCGCCCGTCGTGTCTGATCGTAATACATTTGGTCCGCTGCGCTGCGGGCGCTGACACATTTCATAGCGGGCCAAACTGGATTTGACACAACGCTAAGTACACCTAATTATCGCCTTTGCGTGCGCTTGCGAATTTACGATCTTCGTTTGCTCGTCTGTGATTTCGTTGTCAATTTTGATTCTTGGCATTTAGAGACCTATGCGAGATGAGATTTGTAAAAAGATTCGTGTGGCACTAAATGTAAATTAGACTAAATGAGTTGTGTACGTTGTTCACGATATGAGCTCATCATCTAATCTTTCGGTAACTAGTTTCTGTACCTTATATATTACTCTTTACAAGTAGTGGCGATCGTCAATGATCATCTTAATATGGAAATATTTTTCTAAATCAGTTCACCAATTTCCACAACCATGAATATCATATTATTCCTACTGTTACATACATTACGCAGACCAAGTCATAACGTACTCAGCGCGCTCGTTTCTTAACTACGGAGGATAGATTTGACTGTAGGTTAGGTTAGATCTGGTTATAGTGCACGCAAACCTTCCTGACCTTCCGGGTCATAAAACGTGCGAGCAAAACAGCATATCAGCGTTCTCGCTCCACAA
>JAOPUG010000376.1:7900686-7918204 GCA_027564375.1 Micropterix facetella | reverse complement strand
AAGTAGGTACATATATACAACCATAGCATTACGTACGTCTTCCTTGTTATAAACATTATTAAGAGAGTGACTTTCTGTGCCGACAAACCCTAAACAAATCAAACGCAGTTCATATATAATAATATGGTCAACATGGACTCACAAGTTGCACTGAAAGTCACCCTATATTAATGTTCAGCAGGTAAGCGTAGGGCTTGGCTGAATTTTATATTTTATTCATGTTGTATTCTAAAGATGAATACATAAACTAAAAAAAGTGGAAAAATAGTCGGATACTATAACCAGGTCCAAAAATAAAGATAGGCAATACACATCGATTCAGACTACTTCGATACCCATTTTACATTGAGGTTAGAAGCCGCATTCCTTGTTTGAAGACCAGTTAGGATTCAGCCATTCTACGCTTCCTCATTTCGTAATGCCCGATGACATCACATGCGCATCAGCAAATACCACATCGCTAGCAAAACACCAAGGAATAAATCGTTTCATTTATGAACGAACCGCACTCGGCGGGGGTTGAGGAATAGATCGTAAGCCGCGAATTGACAAGCCGCCTGCCTGCATCTAAATATAATCGAAAACGTTCGCTGAATCGCGAAGAAGTTTTCACGCTGTGCAATCGCAGAAAATGATCGACGTGTTTCATAACATGTCGTCGGCTAGCTCAGTCAGACAAGGAGAACCTTTGGCTAAAAAACTTTCCGAAGAACTCCACGAGTAGATAAAGTTAGAATACTTCCTCGTTTAGATAAAAGTAGGGGTTTACTATTTTTTAAATTTAAATGAATTACCGCTATTATTCGCGCCACATTTAGGAATGCCCAAAATATTCAGTTCAGTATTTCAGTCGCCGGGCCCAGTTAACTTTAGCCTGAGATGTATTCCGCTAGCTGCAATAGCTTTGATTGGGGGATCTCGTGAGCCCGATATAGCCCCGGCTTTCATGTAACAGGTTCCCAGTAATCCCTGCGGTGTGTGTCGAGTGCACTCGAGCTGCAGCTCTGATTGCATTCGTGTGACGGCTCCACGCCGAAAAATTGCGGCTCCAGCCACAACTACCTCCTACTCCGAAGTCGGCGGGCCGCTCCGCTCCGATGGCTGAGGTACCAATCCACAGCGATTCGGCAGGGTCATAATTCACTCAGGTGGTCGCTGCGTGCGACTGTTTTGGGGATGAGGGCGTTGGGGTTTTCCTTGAGTTGTTCATCCAAGTAGGCGCTCACGCCCTTCCCTATCCGACACGGACTTTGGGGCTATTCAGACGACGTATTAACGCGGTTCCAGCGTCAAATCGAGCGTTGAGCCTTTCGCAGTATTGACTCGTACACACACGCTCCCGCGCAGCCAGAAGCGCGACGCAACAGTGACACTGGAAGTTCCACAATGTTTTCTTTCTTTCGTTTTTATACGAAATTTTTCTCTTTTCCTTATTAGCTCTTGTGTTAATTTATGAATTTTTCTCCCACTAAAATTAGTAACTAATTATTATTGTATGTAACATTATTTAAATGTTGACATTAACGGGATTTAAACCTAGTATTAGATATAAATGACTCATCTAAATTATAACTCATTGGATGACAGACAGGCTCCATAGTGGATGACTAATTTAATAAAGCTGGAGTCGTACAAGAAAATTATCTAAAAATAGACTAAGACAAATCAAATCGTGGTTCTACAGAAACTTTCGAACGACAAACTTTTCAAAGACCGATTAAATGAGATTTAAAATAGGAAATCAAGGAAATGACGATCTAAAAAATTACTTGATATTAAGCAATTGCTATTCAAAAAGGGCATTTCCGACATACCTATGTAATTGATTGAATTTTTTGGAGTTGATCAATGATTCGACTTGTGTCATATTAAGACGACGCTTGTGGCGAAAGTATTTTTAAAATTCTGATGTTTAAAAACCAAATATAGGTTTTTAAATAAAAAGGCAATAAGTCAACCAGCACAAGAATGCTGAATAAAACCCACAGTACAAATGTTCTACAACTGGTTTATAAAAGCTAAAGAACATACTAGGCTTATCATTAGTAGTCATAACCTAAATTAACCTACCATTGTTATTATAATACGGCATACTGTTGTTTACTTTTTGATCATAATTATTATTATGGAATTTTGAGAGCAATGAATGAATAAATAATGTTGATGGCTTACACACATATTACACGCACACATATATATAAACACTTCAAAATAGGGTTGGCTGTAAGAAATTGTCGTATGACAATAAACACGCCCATTGTGACCTTTCACAATAAAGAGTAAAAACAAACAAATAAACAATGTTTGTCATTGGTAAAAGGATACAAGTATGGCGGAAGAGTAAACTACTAAATAAAAGTGTAAATTCAGTGAAGAAGGAACTAAATGTATCCCTTGGGTTACGACTTATGAACGAATTGAATAAGTGAAGAAGAGAATTGTTGAGTTGGTCGATTCGAGCAAAAGCAACCGTTCCCATAATAGTGGATGTGAAGTTGCAAATGGATCTCGTCCGCTCGAAAAGCGGACGAAGACGATATTGTGAGCCACGGGGGATCGTTACGTTGTTGGTAAAAAGGATCGGCGTGGAGCTCACTGCGATCGCCTAGGCGAGCGCCAGGCTACGTGATTTTACAGTTTTTAAACGTTGCTTGTAAAGGTTTCTAGACACTAATGCGATTCTACCGTCGAATCTTCAAGTTTCTGGAAATGAGTAGCGGTTTAATTTAAACCTGGATGATATGACCATGGTGTCGAGGATAAATACGACGATATGACCTGCCCAGAATAAATACCAGATGTTGAGAGATGTCATATGCTACTGGCGAACTTTATCGTCTTATCGCCCCGAGACGAATGCAAGGACTTATTGATATTTACATTCCACGTACCTAGCTCTGCCACATGCCCGCCAAAGACCAATGCCTTACAGAGAGGCACTGAGCAAAGACACCGATCGGGAGGCCTCACTCCCTGCCTCCCAGATTTGGACGGATTCTTCCATCAACCCGTCTGGTCACTGGTTCGAAGTAGCTTGTACACCTTATATGAGCGTCAATTCGTACCGAATTATTACGGATCGAGCTTGCCACTCGGGATCGGATGGCCAAGAGGGTCGTTTCTAGGGACAGACAACATAATGTCAATGTCCAGCCCCGATGACTTCTATGATGAAGCTACAAAAAAGTATAATTATTAGGGGGATATAATAAACCGTTTTTTTGAGAAATACGCAGTCTCTTGGCCCCTCCGTATTACGTAGGACCGGCCATATAGTCTGATGCATACTGTGCGCTTATGCGTTTGTTTGTCCGTATGTCCGAAGACTTCTCTCAGCCTCTCTGACAAATAGGTAGAGCAAGCATAGCGTATATGGATATGTTTGGAATCTTGGAGATAAAAGAAATGTGTTGGAATAGGTTTTAAGCCATTTGGATGCTGCTGCAGATGTATCCTTGTTTCCTTGGTCTAGAGAAGGATCTGACCAATAGGTAGAGCAGGCTTGGCGTATATTGGTATTTTTGAAATCGTAGTGACTAGAGAAACTTGTTGGAATAGGTTTTAACCCACTCGGGTGCTGCTGCAGGTGTATACTGGTTTACTTGGCCTGGAGGAAGATCTGACCAATAAGGATATTTTTGGAATCGTGGTGACGTGGAGAAACTTTTGGAATAGATTTAAAGCCATTTTGGATAGGTAAAGAATCACTGGACGGGCCAAAGTTACTTATGTATACGAGTATCGCTGTTTTATTTTATATTTTTATTTTTATTATATATTTTTCTATTATTATTTTTTTGATAAGTTTCCACAATTTCCTCGTTTAACATAATTATTACTAAAAATACCAAAAATATTTAAAAAAAATTAAATGTAGTAAGATTTGCGAAGAATAATGAACATTAATAATTTCTTGCATTTTTCGTTATTTGTCGCAAGTCAAACTACTTTTACAAAAATTAGAATATTGTTATTTATTATGAAACAGAAAGCTATCGCGGTTATTGTATTATAAATCATTAAAAATACGACCAAAACGTTTACAACATCGCAGAAATGTCGGGTGCTATAAACTTCACGCGGTAAAATCCATTTTTAATTGATTATTAAGGAGGTTTTTCACCAACCCCGGGATAGATCATCTCAATACCCATTATAAAGCGATGGAAGCTTTAATAAACTCTAGGTCATATGGTGCGATGTGTGTACTCCTTAAATGGATCGGCCGGGGAGCTCACCTCGAGCCCAGGCGGCGAGTACTATGCCAGTCGACGGTACCATCGCTACGTGATTTTGCAGTTTTTAAATGTTATCTATAAATCGAGGTGTAGTAGGTACTCGCGCGCGCCTGTCTCAGTTGTGACGTGCGAGAATGTCGAAGCGCCAAAAGCTGCCGTCGGTAATTCACCCAAGAGCCGCGCTCGCCTCGCCCTCGGGGCGCACCGTGTTGTGTTGGTTTTGTGTTTTACGAGAACGCTTTCGTCATACCGGCTATAAATTATAACCAATGTGATTCATGGATAAAACTCCGCAGAACCCCATTCGGAGTTACAAGCGCCGATGCTACCTAGTTGAACTATTGGCATTTGCAGTTGTGAGAATCGACTAAGATCTTTTAAATTGAGATCTTTCAACTCTATGAACGATACCTGCAATAGAGAGAATGGAGTTAGGCCGAAGATGATCTTTCTGTTTGAGATTAGGCTTGATGGCAACACTTTCACCAGGAGATACCCTGAAATTAGAGTAAGCCTCTATCGCTCTATTGAGTATCGCTATCTTCCGATCCACTTTCTTCCAGGTCATATATTTTTATAGCTATACTTTATGTCTTTGTATATCTTCTCATTATTCCATCGTTATGTCATGGTCCTTGAAGTCTTGTTTCAATGAGTAATTGCACGTATACAAACAGCGGCTCCTTGAAGAAGATCATCGGCCTCTCTGGATCTCTCTGTCTTCCAAATTTTAAAATTTCGTTTTTTCGTAGTATTTTGGTGAACTTTATCGATCAAAAAATGGCACTCACTTTAAAATTTGCCACCACGAAATTCTCAACCATCTATCTATCTCTACCTATCTTCATTCAATAATAGAGGGTTTATTTATTGCCTCGCGACAATCTGGTACAACCAACCGTACTATGAAATGTGTGAACGCATGATTGTGTGCATGTGCGTAAGTTTATGTTTTGTTATTGTATTCGATGGACAGAATCCAAAGGCAATTCCGTTAATTGTATCTAAATGGAAAATGGTGATCCTACCAGGAATCGAATCAGGAATCTTACAGTGGAAGATCAGCCGACCTAATATAATATAATTTGCAACATATTTTTACAATGACAATGCGATATTTTCTGGTGTAGCTTTCCATGAGTAACAATCGCTACAACAACAGACAACAAATATTAATGTTTCGAACCACCAAAAAAAAAAGCCATTTAAAATGTGCGCTCTTGATTGAACACGTATTACCACATTGTAGAGTTACATACTCCTACTTGATAATGCAGCAAGTTTCCCTTTCTTGAGTGAACAGCGGCTGTCGCCATTACTCACGTCGTGTGCAGTGTCACGATTTTGACTGTCGAGCAATCGCAGTCGGATAGCCGTCGTTGACATTATCGGCCCGATGCTGTCGCTCCGTGCCTTAAAACGCCGCGTACGTCGCAAACCCACTTTTTTGCATTGCACAACGCCCAGAATGTGGTCTACGATTGCGATTTCCGATTCAAACAGCGACGCGGTTGCTTCGTGACGCTCTCACCACTTAGAGCATTTGCATAATGTCGGGGGAGTGAAATTCTTCTGATGCTCATAACGACGGCATAATGCTGAGTGCTTCTGACTACGCAAAAGACCAACTACCATGGTTGTATGTGAAGAACAATGCAAGGGACACTAACATATTTTAAAAAATAATTCACAAACATGAGAGCTCGTTATCATATGGCAACATCTTGCAACTAACCCAATAATAGTGGTACATGCGCGTGTTGTTGCCATAAAAATACCTAACTAAAATGCTACTAACGTATAAACATACCTGAGGACATACTAAAAGTTTCGGAATTATGATAAAGTAAAACACTTATAATGTTTATATTATATTTACTGTTTTTTAAAGTATTCTTCCTGACAATTTATTGCTTTCCGTAGTATTTCTTTTATCATTTTATCGCACCACTCTACACGCTGTCGTTTTTGAACTTCGGTTTTAAGTCATGTGGTATCCCTCACGAACAAAGCTTCCAAACTTTCAGGTGTATGTGCAAAATATTTTGCACTTGGCTCATGCCAATATTCAATGTTGTACAAATTTGCTGACATATATATTTATTTTATTCTATTGAATTAGTTGACCTGCAGTATCAATGTCAGTTTCTGTTACCGCTGTCGCCGGCCGGCCTTCGCGTGAATCGTCTTGGAGGTTATTATGTCCACGTGTGAATTCATTATAATAGAAGCACACAGAGCTACGAGATAGGGCTTCATCACCAAACGCTAATTGTAGTCTTTGCCAGTTTTCTTGTTGACTTAAACCACAGAGAAAATATTCTCGACTTAAATCTATCGTTAGGTAAATACGCAACTTTAAAGATGGCTCCACAAAAAAAACAATTGATAGACTTAAAAAATCAAATGTATCCTACAGCCAGAACTCCATTTTCAAAAATAGGAATTACTTTCTTGATATTTTTAACGCAAGTAGCCAGTTCCAGAAACTTTCAGTATGACCTAATTATAAGGTAAAAGTCTATGTAAAATACAGACAAATTAACTTACTCAAAACTAAGAATAACCAAAGGAGAGGTTTAGAAGAGGAGGGAGAGGTTACTGGAACTGTTTACTTCATATGGAGGTAGTAATTCTATGATGTGAGTTTTCATTTTCTTCATTTTGGCTATTTGTATGTTGCAGGCTGGTGCTAGAAACAGGGATCGCGTACTCTGCCCATACCATTTACGCAAATTGGCATGCCAGGATATGCGTCTCCGTCCTCAAGGACGGATAGTTCAAGGATAATATAATTCAAGGCAAAATCCAAGCTAGAATGCCTCAAGGCCTTCTAGCTTGGATTTTGTCTTGAATTATAAGCCGCAAGGCCATATTTTTCGTTCCTCATTAGGCCCGATTGCGTTTTTCGTTAACTAAAATTGTAAATTAGTTCACGCGAACGAGACAGAGCAATGAGTTAGAGCGGAATATGAAATGAATGATCGTCGATTTTCCCGAATCAAAACTACCTGTCGAACTAATAACCATCTGAAGTTTAAACACATTTAGTGCAGTCCTAGATTCAGCTGTTTTATATTCGGTGGGTAGTTTTATTGGGAAAACGTGACAACCGTTAATTTCATATTCCGCTTTAATGTATTACCCTGTCTAGTTCACAGAACTAATTTCCGATTATAGTTCACGAAAAGCGCAATCGAGCCTAATATGTCTCTAAAATACTCGAGTTCCCGTGTCTTTATAATAGTGATTAGCACTGACTTCGTTTGGAGTCTCGCAAACTCAGTGTCGTTTCGAACACGATATTAATACAGCCACGTTTCAAACGAGTCTATCTTTTTAAACATGGTATGTGTGAGCGTCTATGATTCAGAGCCATATAAAATAGACTGAGAAATCAAGGCAATGGATAATGCGTACGCGGATTTGAACACTCACGTTCCTGGAACATATCAGCTTGTTCAGTTTAGAAGGCTTGCCGTGCTTGTTCATTTCTACATCAGATCTCCAAGCTGTGGTCGCATTTCGCATTCACGTAACTCGCAAGGTAGTTATATTTCTCCGCTCGTTGTATAGGTTCGCCTTTAACATAGACGTTTGTGAATATTCATTACGACCAATTATCATAATCTCGGTCATGCTTTGCAATTGATGAACAAACTGTAATTTTACGGGCACTAATAATGGCTCGAATTTGAAGCTTTGACGGGCATTATGATTCGATAATTTAATTTTGTTTTATACGAGTAGGTACTTTGGATTGTCTCATAGTCAGACAAGCCAGTCTTTTAAGATTCTATGCCAGTACCGCCACTGCAGATAGGTAGGGTTCGATTCCACGTAATACCCGAAACATTTTCGTAATGTAATGAGTAAAGCAAATAAATTTCCAAGAACGGATCTCTTATTTTATATCTATGTCCTGCTCGCGGAGTCCGTGGACTACGAACACGTACCGATCTTTGTGCCCTTTCAGCGAATTTTGATGGTCAAATTCGATATTTAAATTTCTAAAGATTTAAGGGTCACCCGTATATCACCACATATTCCAATTATATATATGGATCAACCAAGTACATCCTAAATTAAATTTCCTCTCATTATATTCCTTACCCAGTTCATATCTTCTGAAAAAATGTGGTAGTCCCACGGATAAAAACATCGTTTGGGCGAAGATAACACATATTTATGGCAGCGAGACTTTTTAATAGGCTATGTCCCTGAATTTAAAAGTAGCGCAACGGCCACTACGTTTATAAAAATATTACGAAATGGTTTTTTTGATGAGAACAAACAAGATACTCATGACGTACTTTATATTCTGGTATGATTTAGGCTTCATAATAATTACAACTTTTACATTTTTACACTTTATTATTCATGAGAATGTTTTTTGGCATTTGATTTACTGCCGATTTAATATAATTATAACCATATTAATTTTGATTATTTTTACTTCAGCGATTGCAGTATATTTTACTTCATTATTTTTTATGTGTCCAAATTAGTATGGCATTTACGTTTAATTATTATATAGCATATTATGTAATATTTTGACATAATTTCTTTTTACATCGAATTAATTCAATGATATTATTGATTTTCATTCATTTTACTATTATTTCTTCGATTATTACTTGTTATAATAATACCCCGTGATTATTTGTTTTTTTTCTATTAATTAGGTTCATCAGAATTTAAGTTTGGTTAAAGATTTGACTTGCACGATGTATGATTAATTTTTATGTTTAGTCCATTTGTATATGTGTATATGTGTGGTATGTGTATGTGGGATGGTGTGATTTTAATTGAAAGTAGATAAACTCCTTTGGGTGTATTGAATATTCTTAGCTTTATTCTATGTTTTTTTTCTATTCTTTTAATTGGAGTATTTCGTCGCCCAAGTTTATAAAAAAATACCGTTTTTTATTATATTTTTGTTTAATTTTATAAATTATAAAAAACAAAATGTCCACCCTAGAATGGGATTCTCCCAGTTAGCAGGACCCTATTATATTTACTATCATACCTCTAGCAGGGATATTGTTTCGCCGTTAGTTGCTAAACCGATGCATGTTGAACCATTCTATTTGATAATAAACAAATAAACAAATAAATTGGCGCCAATTCGTTATTACCACGAGCAATGCATGCATACAATGTAGACTTTTAATGAAATAGACATATGTGACCAACACAGTAATCGATCCTTCATTAAGGAGTTACGAGAAAAAATGAAGAGAAGCTGGAGATAAGAATGAATTGAGTTACCATCACGCATACCCAAATACACTCACATGCACAAACACCATACAGTTATACCTACACTCAGCCACGCACAGTACGCTCAATTATTCAACACAAACCAACATCCACACACACACAACGACCTTACCTCTAAATTTAAAATTCTTTGTTTTTGTATTATTTCTTCTACTTATTCTTCTTCTTTTTGTATTCTTTTTTGTTTTCTTTGTATTATGAGAATATTTTGTTTTCCTTAATATGTGTTTATAATTTAAAACATCAATGGCTTTGATATTGTTAAAGAGTATGTTTATATTTTATTGATGTGCTGTATGTTTTTAACAAAAATAAATAAATAAATATGTTTATTCCCTCCCTGTTTGTACGCACTTCTCATCTACAACTGCTTCGGTAAAAAAACGCCCGGTTGGCAACCAATATGAAAATGACTTTGTCGCGATAGTTTGCATACGCCACATGTACAGTTTCTATGTATTCTACATCCAGAAATTGTCACGAGTGAGTGCCACGGACTTAGATTCATTCAGCAACTCTCAACACAACCTCGAGAGTCAGCTGGAGGAAGACAATCTTTATCTCGCCTTCTCCATACACCTAGAGTAGAGTCCGCTGTTCCGACTTTCGCAGGAAAAAGCTAGACCACAGATTCACGTCTGGTAGTCATAACTCGTATGAAACTAGCCAAGATAAATTCGAGTGGCACACGTAATGCCACAGTAGATAAAAGAGACGTTAAGTCAGTCGAGATAAGTATATCAACAGAAGCATCGGTTAAAAAGTCCGATCACATTTATAACTCAACAATGGGCACTCGTCCCAGCGTCATTACACAAATTTCCGAGTCACGTCGACAAAAGGATGGGTAGGCCGCAGCAGCGATTGACAAAGGCCTGGGCCGGCCCCGGCTAATTATTGGACGCGGACCGTGTCGAAGCGGGAGGGCCCCACAAAGGCTGCAGACTACCCACGACACTATCCAATCAGGGACCGATTCTTTCCCGGGCTGCTCTGCATGCGCGGACCACGAACTGCGTGGCCGATCGCATTATCGGACAATCAGACGGACGGATCGGACAGTAGCGCCGACACTATTTAATTTCGTCTATGCGGAGGTGCGCTCACTGCCCTATTGAAACATCACAATATTAAATTGTGGCTAGTAACATCTGAAACGACGATAGTTTAATCCCGTGTTAATAATCGGACAGGGAAATCAGAACATCTTTCAAGATCAATCTCTGGCACTGTGAAACTACATATTTCTTGAAAACCAGAATTAAAGGGTGTTTGTCAAAATGCAAACGACGAATACTTGGCGTTTTGCAAACGATCTAGGAGAGTTGTCATTCTAGGCAAGGGATGAGAGTTACGCTTCGTGATAGCATTCAACTTCTGGTTCGAGAAAAAAAAACTAAGATCGGTATAAAACTACATATTTATCAAGAAAGAAAGAGGATTTAAAGGCAGTTGCCAAAAAAACAGACAAATAATTAACGTCTGGCATACCGACCGGAATATTTATAATTATGGGCAATGGGTAACGTCAGCATTCGTAAATTCATTCAGATTTCGAACGTAACCACAAGTGAAATCGAAAAGAAATGGGTAAGCACATTCCTAGATAGCAAATAGGACGTATATAAATAGGGATTTACATTTTCTTTGCTTTGCTTACGACCTACAACCATAAAAGCCCGAGTTTGATGGCTATCGTAAAAGCGGTCTGTAAAGAAACAGAGGTAGTACTCGTCTGTGAATATACGATCAAGGAGCAGTGTTACAACATACTGACCCCCATTTCAAATTGAAGACATCATTTTACAATGATAATGTAGATTGTCATAAACGAATAACTGAGAGTAAGAATAAGAAGGCTGACAATAAGAATAAAAATATCTTACAATCTTAATAATTATAAAAGGTTGTTTCATATAGGTAACTGATGCTTGACTATCAATATTCACAATTAGTCCATCCTCACATAAGACCATTGGTAACATCGTAGTCGTTGGCGATTTTGTCTATCCACCTCATCGTATTTCTGCCTTAGGCCTTACTTCTTGCAAATGAAATCCGTCATTCCATTGAAGCTGACTTTTTCATAAGCAATACTTACATAAATCTCTACATTGCGATCTAGATCAGAACATCTTCTAACTAAACTTCAATTGTCACGTTCAATGGTTATTGTCATCGTCCTAAGTCTTGATTTTGGTCTTAAAAATGATTTTTTGTACCGTCTTTCATAGATTGACTTTAGTAATTATGTATTAACAGCAGCTGCAAATGTTCTTAGGAGGAAACGATGAATACAAACTCCATTCATACTTTTAATTTCTGTGTCACAATTTCTTTGATTTAAAGGTTAAATTTAAGGAGATAGGATGCGGGAGCGTACGCATACGCATTCAGTCAGTTAGCTCATCATCGACACTTAAGGCAAATTCTTGCTTCCAGTTTTATAACGTTTGACATTTCTTTTATCCAAACTACATCGATTACTCTATGAAGGATCATCTCTGGTGCATCGCTCACAACGATAACCCACTTTCCGTTGGCTAAATTACGACCCCGTATCGCGAAACGTGCCGCGACATTTTCTCATTCGTTCGATTTCCAGCAGTGGATTTCGATTGGCCGAGATAATTTAGTGTGGTCGATTGCCTTATAGGGAACCGCGAAGTCAGAAGTCTGTGCCGCAGAAGCAGCCGACAGATCGATGATTGCGCGCGGTTTTTAGCGAATCACATTCCCGGTGCAAATTCGCGCAAACCGCAGCGGTTGCAGATTTGTAGCATTGCCGCAGTGCTCGTTTCGATTAGAGAGAGATATTTCATATAGTTGTGCAACTGTTTCAAAATTAATGGGAAAGTAAGAAGGGGAAGAAGCTGTGGGTTCGATGCTGCATCTATACAGTGACCTTTAAACGACATTAGATTGATTGTTGTTCGTTTAGTGTGACTTGTGTCTTCGTCCGTCGTCGGGCAAAGAAAACTTCAGTTGTTCGTTTTTATAACAATTGCGTATACTTCTATTTCCTTCACTCTAAAGTCGTGGTTATAAAGATTATAAAGGATTATTCTTGTTTTTATAAGCCTATGCTCCAGCGAAGTTTTCAGCGACGGCAGTGGCACCTTTCTTCAAATCGATCCCTAGAGGTATTTCATCTTTCTGACTCCGGCAACGACAGAAGGCAATAGAGTACATACAAACGATCGACCCTATTTGCTCCCTTCCAAAATTCCAATGGCACTGTAGAAAAAATAGTTCACCCGGAACCAACGACATTGCCAATAAAATTGCAGTAAGATTCTAAGATTGGATGACAAGTTCATTATTTTTAACGTTATTTCTTTGATGTGATCGTTGGGCAACTCTAAATCAATATTTTTTGATAGGAAAAAGAAACTTTCTTGGGATTCTCCACACTATTCACCGCATCTTAGCCATTCCGGTGATTTCTTTTGGCCCAAAAACCCACTTGAGAGAGCGGCACTTTGGATAATATCGAGAAGAACTGAATAGTAATCTAGTAGATGTCTTACAGCACTACTACGAATAAGGAATGTCTCCGACATTGTGTAGCGACCCAAAGTTGATTGACATGACCCCTGCCAAACTTCTCTAGGGGTGTATTTAATGTTTGATGATCAGGAGAAATGTTGTTCGTTTTAGTACACTTCAAATATCACTTATATTCTGTAAAAGATAAATATAAATTGCTCGTATTCAAAAATAAAAATTCGCTTCGCAACAACGTGGCCGTGCAATTAGTTCCTAACTTGATCATTTGCATAACCGCTAGCGTGACAGTCTAACATAGTTCGCTGGAACCGCTCACTCGCAACTACGAGTACTGTAATATGTTCGTGTGATATGGCATTTTGTTATGAGCTTAACAAACAAGGGCCCGCTTATAGTAAAGTTTGATAAGCGAACGGGGAAATAATTATCGTCGCGCACGCCACCGCCTCGGTCGTGCCGCGCAACAATATTCGCAACTGTGACAGTTGTTTGAGTCGGCTGGTAGAGGCAGAGGGAATAAACTTTGTTTTTCGCCTATCATAAATATATGCCAGGAACTAAGTCGCGGCCCCTTAATCAATGGTCTTATGATCAAATAATACCATTTCAATGAAATTAAATTAAATCCCGATTGTTCATAGTACAAGATAACTAACAATGCAAAAATATATTCGTACATTACTACCACATCGGTGACTAGTCAATGATATTATTAATTAATTTTGGCACACTCAACATATGTGCGAATCTGGCCACAACTTAGCAAATATGCTTCTTTCTAAGGCTCGGTTATTTTTAGCATTCAAACAAATCAACGACACTGTTCGCCATCTATGCCAACACTCTCGAAATGAACCGTAACCCGGTAAACCAGACATCCACCAAAACATGACAAAAACAGTTATCGTTAGAAAAACACCATTATAATTCAATACAAAAATGTTACCTGGGTCAGATGATGTTTAAAAAGTATGTCCCCTATTCTCCATGCCAGAAAGAGACTGTATTAAAAAAAAACGTGGGGTCGGGGGACCCCCGTCATGAACGAAATTCCTTGCGCTTTTACAAATATAAACAAGTGATATATCGAGCGGCGCGGCCGCCTCACGCCCCTCGCATAACGTTTTTAAGTTAGTGGTCGATTTCTACTAGTCGACTCCCCGCAAGACGCCTTAAAGAACATTGTTCCCAAAAATGTATATTTGTATTTAAAAATGCAATTAGGAAAACTAAGATTTATGTTAGAAAAAATATATAGTGGGTGATAACCAGAAAATAACATTATATCAGCAACCCTTTGATAGACACCAAGGATTATTCTGAATATATTGGTTACTAAATCTTTACCTCTCTTTAGAATTTCTTGGTGTTCCCAATAGGTTAGACCAAGTGAAAGTCTGCTCTAAACAAAATTCTTCAGACGAATTCTTTTACCTAACATATCGAGAAGCGGCTGTGAAATTTATCATAAACTATCATAAACAGCAAAACTATATTCCATTTTCAATGAGGGGTCGCAACGTGCAATTGTCACACGGCAGATTGTGCTAAAAATCAAAATACCATTCAATTATAGTACGGAGCCAGATAAAGTAGCATTAGGTTGCCTCTAGCGTACACCATTCTTTTTTGTAAATTTCAGAAGCCCATGCAGAATTCGGAATTTCAGAATTTCGCATATTAAAACATATTTACAACAAATAAACGCCTCTGCGGCTACCGACATAAAGAAAACAGCAATAAAAAAACGGATATTATATCGTGTTTGACATTTCTTGTTAGCCAAATACGGCGCGTGAATCATTCTCGTTTCGCAGCCGACCACTCTCATTGGCCGCGTAGACAGTCCAATTAATGTCGTTGCTAACTTCATACCAAATAAAAATCCCTGAAATCCGGAAGCTTCGGGAATGGTGGCAGCTCTCAACTTATTTTTCTTTTATTGGAAAAACATGCAATGACAAATGTTAAGAAAAGACTGTTTTATCAGATAGAATGTCATATCAGATATATTCTTTATTATTGTAATAATACAATGAATATGTTGATGCTTGTCTGTATTTCAGTTTGCCATTTTCTTCCCATTCAATCTACTCTTCCACAGTATTAGAATATGTTCCATAAGGCGTTAAATTGCAAAACAGAAATAATGGCTTATTTGTGGTTTAGGCAAGCTTTTTTGTCAGCCGATAGAGGGCGAAATTAAATAAAAATTCGCTATCTATCGGCTATAATTCTAATCATTTACTTGTGTTTTAAGCAGCCGATAGATGGCGACATTTTTAATACCTCCCGTAACGGTATTTCGTTATCGTCGATTCCTGCTAGTCGACAACCCATAAGCCCTGTAAAAGAACTTCGTTCTAATAATTTAATAGATTTTACACAAATATAGTTTATTACATTTATTAGGTATTTAGTGGAATGAATCAAAATACATGGATGTATAAAATAAATTGAATTAATTAAAAAACGTACATTTAAATTATAACAATTATCACGAGGGGTAGGGAAAGGGGGTACCACCATATCTGTCAACATCTCACCAAGAGGAGGGGGGGAGGGTCCATTTCTTTTAAAAATACCTCGTGTAATTAATGAACGCCCCCGTCCATTAATTACTAACTGACGCTAGACGCCGCTTTCACCGCCGGTATATATGGTCAACTTTAAATTTAAGAATATACTCGGGGAGTCCGACACGCCGAAGTGTTTCAACGAACGTTATCGTTATATCGCCTCGAGATGAAACGTACAGAATTTGGACATAGCATATCCACAATCCAACGTTGCCTCAACCCGCGAGAATCCGACTACTTACCACGAGGCACTGAGAATTTCCAAACCCAGTTGGACTTCCTTATGCCCTCGCTCCCAAATTTAGACGGATTTATCCATCTAACCGTTTGGTTTCAGGCTCGAAGTCGTTTGCGCGTCCTCTACCTGGTGTAATAACGCAGTATTCCGTTACTCGGAAATATCGCGGACCCGTGGCGTCCTTTACTCGGAGAGCCACTCGAGATCTGGTTACCAATAGGTCGTTTCTAATGATAGGTGACACCGGGTCAACGTCTACCCCAACGCCTTAAAAAGCATTACGCAACTGGACTCCCCCGGCTATTCGTCAGTTGAGAAAAACCGATAAACCGACCAATACATCAACTGCCCAGGGCCGACCGCCACGACCTTTTTCTGTAAAAAAGCCTAGGCTGCTTTAATACTTTGATTAAAGAAAACATTTGTATACTAACGATGTCTAATTTCAACAATATTTTCGTGTTTCAAAGCATCATTTTATGACTGTGCTGTATTTAATCGAGTACGTTTACTGATTCTGTAAGTATTTCGTCCTTTTACTTCGTAAAATTCACTCCTTTGATCATAAAAACGCGATGTTTGTATGCTCCATATTGGGGCTAATTCTTCAACCACGCCTGCTTATACGCGTACGTCTGCTTATACGCATATGATTACCTGTACACGGCTGTGCTGTTAAAAATGAATTTTACTTCTGATTCCTCAAAACCACTGCCGCGAACACCACGGCTGCCGTACGGTGACGTTTCACATACGCGTCATAATACCAATACAAGAAAAATAAAATACGCGTAAGTCTGCTTTTTCGCGTATCATACGCGAAAAAGTAGACATACATGGCTAGAGAATATGCCTCAATGTGCCACCAGAACAGGTTAAACATTATAAATATATGGAATGCTGCCTAAATGAGCAATGGGACTGCAGTCAGGAAATAATATCCGAATTGTATTTGCTCGAGATATTTTCTTCAAAATGAAGAAACTTCACAGCAGCTATAATCTATCATTGCACCCCAAAATACGAATGGCAGGATACGAATGGCAGGACAGGATACGAATGGCAGGACGTATTCTCTACGCTCTTCTATGGCCCTCATGAGCCCAGAGTCAGTGCAAGCAACTGGAGGCCGTCGAAATGTGCGTTTCGTATTATTATTATTTCTTACATTACGCTTTTTCGATCTCGATATTAGATTTTAAAATAATCTTTTTATAAAAATTCTTTTCTATTTTGAATCAGTAAAGTTTGTCAATGAAAAGTGACCCGCTTCTGAACAATCCGTGTGATGACAATTACTTATTCATATATGACACTTACAAAAAACTTAGTTTCGCATCGAAGCAAAATAAGAAAATAACAGGGTATCTGACCCTCGGATACATGTGTAAGCTATGTGGGCTGGTTACATACATTTTATCCTACCAATTCTCTTCATGAATCCTTGAAAATATTGAAAACTAATTTTAATTCAGCAAAAGGCAGGAAAACCCCAAAAACTGTGGTTACACAAAGTGCAAAAGTATTATAATGTGCCGATAACTGTGCTAAACAACTAATAAATGTAAATGTATCAGCAACTGGGTTTGTCAACTACTACGAGCGAACAAGTTCGACTCGTCCACCCCGGAGCGTTTTAACGATTAGTTCGTTCTATCACCCCGAGGCGA
>JAOPUG010000376.1:7875504-7895556 GCA_027564375.1 Micropterix facetella | reverse complement strand
ACTATTTAAAAAAATAATTTTGATTTATTTATAAAATTAATTTTGATTGACAAAAAACATTAATTACTACTAATAAGTTAATAAGTATCCATAGGTGTTGGAAAGCAAATGGTCATAGGCTCATAAATCTTGATTAATAATATGTATTATTGTAATGTGCAATAAAAACAATTTTAAGCATAGCTACTCGTTCAATGGTTAGTACATAAAATATTTAAACCGGCCAACGAACCTTCAATTAAGTAAAACAGGCAAACTCGTTATTAGTCGGTTTGTAGATCTTAATTGGCGGATTTGTAGTGGGTTGATTATAATTTAGAATAAATATTAAATTTTTTAACTACTGTCATCGCTTTACATTTTTTGGATCCTTTTGAGAAAAGTGATAGAGGTACTCCATCATGATATTTATAATTAGGCAATACAATTAAAAATCATTATGTTTGAAAATTATAAGAAGATAAATATAAGATATCCACACACATAAATCTAAAGACGCAAAAAAAAATATGTATAGGTACTGAACTAAATAAAAGATTGTGAGATAAATTTCGAAACATTTTTCTCGATTCAGTAGAATAAAATAGTATTTTTTATTATAGATTCAGCAATCAGGTTTTAGATAATATTATTTTTAGTAAACTCAATGCCGAAACGAAATGTTCTAAAGCTAGATCTAATATAACACGGCCGATTTCATCAAGTATCGATGATTTATCTACAGCCAGCTCTATAAATAATAACGCTTTCGTCCCAGTTGATGCGAAAAATCCTGTTATAATTTGAAGATACCTAAAATTTAATGATGTGAACAGACAGAGAGCTTAAGTAGCACGAAGCCTAACGGGCGGAGCATTGTGTATTGTGTGATATGACGTTTGACTCTGTCGTTGCAGGTGAACGTTCCCACAGAGATGCTGCGTGTGAAGACGACCAACATTCGCTCGATCCTCGAGGGCGACTTGCAGCGCATGCGCCACTTGCGCTACCTGGAGATCGAGGCCAATCACAACCTGGTGAGCGTCCACGCCGGCGCATTCCGAGACATGACTGAACTGGGGTACCTCTCCTTGTCCTTCAACAATAAGCTAACTTCTCTGGAAGTTGACGTCTTCGCAGGTCTCGACCATTTACAGTACTTGAAAATGGTTAAAAATTCTTTTGTAACGCTGGGAAGTATCATTCCTTCGCTATCGCCAGTGTACCTGCCGTCGTTGATAAAACTAGATCTTTCAGAGAACTACTTATCGCGCATAGAAGAGGACGATTTTAAATCAATGAACGGATCAAAATTAAACGAATTAAGTATAGTGTTGTGCCAATTGGACTATATAAATCCGAAGAGCTTAATATATTTGAGACACTTGAGTGAATTACGCATTGGAGAAAATATATTAAACTCAAGAAACATAGCAGAGTTATTGAACGAGTGTATATTGAATAATATTCCAATAAAGACAGTAAATTTATTCGGAATGGGTTTCAGAAGAAGTCCGCCGCCGAATATTTTAAAATCAATAGCTAATTCAAAGGTAACAGAACTGATTTTGGCGAAGAATCAATTTGAGTTTCTACTGAATGGATCCTTTCCGAAAATGCCAGAATTGAAGTTTTTGGACCTAAGAGAAAATCTCGCTGTCGGTATCGATAGTAACGCGTTCGGTGAAAACAATTTTCCAAAATTGACTACGTTATTACTGGGTGGCAATAAATTGGGTCGACCGCCACAGGGTGCTCTATTACCACAGCTGAATACCTTAGATTTGTCCGCTAACGCTATTGGAGATTTTCACACGTCTTATTTCGAGTTAGGGGAGTTTCTTTTCGCGAATATGACACGCTTGCTCACGCTGAACCTATCTTACAACAAAGTGAACTATTTATGCAACACCACGTTTATAGGACTGGAGAATTTAAAAGTGCTGAGTTTGAAAAACGACACGATTTATCACATCTGCCCGGGCGCGTTTCGCCCTTTGAAAAACTTGGAATTTCTAAACATAGAAAACAACATGTTTCCGGCGAACGACAACTTAAGCAAAGACCAGTTCGCGGGGTTGATGCAGCTGAGGGTGTTGCTTCTAGGCAGCTGCATGATTCAGAGTTTCAAAAGTGCGCCAGATTTCTTTACGGCCTTTCCGAATTTGACCCGCTTAAGTCTGAGAAATAACGAACTCGCTTTTTTGCCTCGAGACTTATTCGAGTCGTTAACATACTTAGAAGCGGTCGATCTGTCCGATAACAAACTACCGACGTGGAGAGACCCCATTTTTTCTATATTCAATAAGAATCTTTTCAAACTGATACTGAGCGCCAACAAAATCACTTACTTCAGCGACGAGATGCTGCGAGACTTTCAATCCGTTCTATCTCAAAGCTCGAATGAAACAGAACTGCAGATTCAACAGAATCCGTACATTTGCAACTGTATACTCTTCAACTCAGTAGAAAACTATATAGAGAACCAAAATGCTACTAAGCTAGATCAATATTTCGCCGGTTCTTTAGCGACATGCGCGTCCCCAGATGATTGGGCTGACAAAACGATAGCAGAATATTGGTCTACATTTACTCCATCAGATTGTTCGCTATTTTCAGAATTTGTATCAATTTCAAAATCAACGAAAGCGATTATAATATTACCATTTTTGATTATTCTAACTATAACGACATGTGTAAGTTTGATATACCTGCGGTATAGGTGGTATTTACGATACTACTTATTTTACAATACCAGAAAAACATCATCAGAATCCAAACACTACAAATATGATGCCTTCGTCTCGTATAGCAGCGAAGATTCCGACTTCGTCGCCATTCTCGTTACCACATTAGAAGGCAGCGAGCACGACTTCAAACTCTGCGTCTACGAGCGAGACTTTGAAATAGGCTCCGTCATAACCGAAGCGGTTCTGGACAGCATGAGCCAAAGCAGGCATGTCATTTTAATCATAAGTGATAGTTTTGCGAAATCGCAGTGGTGCCGATGGGAGACACAGATGGCCGAACACCACAGACTCTTCAATGCCAACGATCCACTCATTCTGATAAAACTAGGATCGATATCAACAAACTATCTAACACCGACTTTGAAGCATCTTCTGAAAACAAAAGTGTATTTAGAGTGGAATCAATCCAACGACTTCTGGACGAAATTAAAATGGACATTAAAGAAACATAAGTATTGACATGCAATGTACATATATTTACTTAAAAATAGATATAAACAAGATACGCTTAATAAATGAATTATTATTTACTGTTTTATGTAGCATCGTTGTCACAATTATTTCATCTTATATTCATTTTGATATACATATTGAAAACATACTTAAGAAATCTACAAATCTATGAGCTCCGTCCTTTGAGTGTCTAGAAAATTTACTCTTTCAGACTCACGGCTTTTGCTGTACTTGGCCTTAGTGCGTTCAGTGCTTAAGTATTCTTCCGCGCTTTGGAATCCATTTTACTCCAAATACTGTTACGAACTAGAAATATTTAAAAAAAATCCTTGGAACTGTGCAAGTCTAACGTGTAGGCGCGTAAGTCTCACTCGGGTCTTTTGGTCCTAATGACAATGCCCTCTATCTGCTTAGCTTTCCTTTTCCGTGAGGAAATTGTCGTCTAAAAGCCCTCATCTATCTGCCAAAGCCGGACTCCAATTCTGGGTTTAAAGTGCTAATCTTCGCGGCTGTGGGACACATATGACAAGGTTTTGATGATTATTAAGGTGACAAATCTTATAAGAACATCTCATACAATGCGCCGAACGAAGACGGCTCGGCGCATTTGTATGAGAAAATTAATAGAAACGTATTGTAGAAAGTATTATTTTTAAAATACAATAATTTTATTCAAGAAAAACTATTTTTTTACGTTCTGCGATAACCATATACTTTATAACTATTGTTAAAATGCCTAACTATTTTTTTGAGCTTCTTGGTCCTACTGTTTAGTGTGCGATATGGCCCAAAAAATACGCTAAAATGAAACTTTCCTGTACAGTTTCCGGATAGATTTTTTCTCAATTTTTCAATCATTTTTAAAAAATCTGACATGGCTATTTATTTAAGAAAGGCACCATGAGTTATGATATTTTTTTTTCAGTTGGTTAACATAATCAGTTAATTCGTTACAACGGTTAGAAAATTGCCAAGAATGTAATGGTCGAAATTTATATACATCGTCGTCTTCACGCTTCACCATCCTTGGTGGTGTTCTACGCAGTTCAGTGCAGTTAGTTGAGACCGCCATATATTGCATTCCGGCTGAGAGAAGTAGGGCTTGCCTTAAGTATCGCCCGCTGATCTATCATTGTGTCTTACGGCTTTCGGATTTAAGTTTTGTCTAATAATTTTCTTGTTTCTGCGTGTCTGTTACTGAAGCGACAATCAATATAATATTATAGTGAATTTATAAGATAGTAATTTCGTGAAATACCAATTCGGTCCCGAGCACGATCCACTCCACCCAAGTTGGGAGGTGTGTCAGCCAGTTACGTTATACGAAAAGCAGAAAGCGAAGCACTACAGACCTCCGGGCAAATGTACGCTCGTCTATCGCGCAACAGTAAATATCAATATTTACATAGATAATAGCAGCTCGAAACAATGGAATCTTTAACTTTTCACGCGCTGCGCGTAATTATCAACATTCTCGCCGCCCTTCGCGATCGGGGTTGGGAAGAGCTGCCGTAATCACAGATTAGATAGTCAAGTAATAATGTACCAGGTAACACCAGACGAGTCAAGCCTTTCGCCGCCATCAGAGAGAGTCGGATATTACCAGAATAATAATTGTTTATTATTTTTCATATCCTATATCATAAATAGGGCGAGTGTATATAATAAATAGCGAGAATTAGTTTTTCACAAGGAAGGGTCCCACGTGTAATTCATTAGTATATGCATTCATAATTACCTATTTATTAGGAAACAAATGTCGAGTCGTTCTCTTTCTCACATAACGTCGCGCGTGGGTGCTTAACCGAGATAAATATATTCTGTTTTATAAGCTGCGCCAGGATTATTAGCATTACTAGTTGAGAATTTCAGAATTCAAAACGTATGAAATCTTTCTCTGCGCAGACCCACATTTACAGATGGCAACGGTCGTAAACTCTACGATTGGGATGTTTTCTATTTCTAGCGTGAAAGTAACATATGCGCAAGGACAAAAAGTATGCCGTGGATTCGCCAATGCACCGCATACGCTGGCAAGTTTGTTAGTGTCGCTGAAGTATACAATAAGTGGTTAAAACGTATGAAGCATTTTACGGCGTAAATTTCAAAACACGGATTAACCCCATGGACGGGGCCTACGACTACCTGGCGTTTAGCTAGGTATTTCAGTCAGTGCAGTCACAGTCTCGCTCGCTATATCGCTCTATCGCTATCGCTCGTATAGGACGAAATGAAAGACCATTAAGCATGTCGATATTTTTTATCTCAATTTTTCGCACTTGAAAAAGGGTTGTTTTCGAAATCAAATCATCAAAATCCGGCTCTTATGCATAGCAAACAGCCCGTTGTGAACGGGCTTACATTCTAGTTTCATATAAAATTACCAAAACCATATAATTAAGAAGGTAGGTTATTTGAGTATCAAGCCTGGGTAAGATAATCGATAATATTGTTCAAACAAACCTTTAGAAAGGAACAAGTAAAATAATAGAAAACGAAATAGAGGGATAGACGAACTATTGAACGTATACAACGACGCCCTCACGGAGGACACGACTGGATGAGAAGGGCTCCAGTGTGGAAGACGTTGGCGAACGCCTATGCCAAGGAATAGATAACACAAAGGCCGCAATTGTGACTGGTTAATCTTAATTTCAGAAATCAGTTACTTACTGTAGCTCAAGTCACACAGGGTCCGAGTGACGTAGCTACAACCTTAAAATATGCTCTGAAGTGTTAACGGGAGATAAGCCCCTACATGACAAGACCTAAAAGTTGCGTAATAAGGTGTATATTTTATCTTGATAATTGCTTTATTAAAATCGCAGCGTTGTGTAATGCTTCCATACCGTTGAAATCAAGAAACGGCTACAATTCACATGAGGTATAGTATAGATGCTCCGTGAGGAGACATTTCAGTGGCTCAGAGGCTTAGTATAGCAACTCCTAATTTATAAATTTACAAAAGAGCAAAAAAAAAAAACGATTTATTATAAGATTTTTAAAAAGTATATTTTTATGTTAATTGCACATCAAACTATTCTTATAACAATATAGGTATTTTCATCATGCTTCGTCACAGTAATACCTCTTAATAACATATTTCATGTTAAGGCTGTTGTTAATGGGATTTTAGTCACGTATTCATTGCTTTGCAATGTTTGTTGCACAAAGTCCACGTATTTGTTCTTGTTCTTATTCTTGACCTCTTTCCTTCTTTTCTTTGACTCCTCTCTTTTGATAATTTCCATGGAGATATTTCCCAATGAGTAAATTTTGTTTTATTTTGGTCTTTATAGTGATTATTTGAAGCATGCTATAATATTATTTAAATTAAGTGCTTTCTATTAGCGTGAATACGCTATTGTTCGTACTATTTCCATGTTACATAACAAGGCGAAACAACGTCCATACCTGTAAAAAAATATTGCACAACTGATTGTTTTGCTTTATTCCCGGCTAGCCGATAGATGCAGCACGCAGCGCAAGTTGACACGCAGTACATATACTCTTTCAGAAACCTTGCAGAACTTGTAGATTAGATATTGTGAAACTAAGTTGCACAACAAATGTTTACCAATTAATACGCAGATTTAGGACTTAAAACTGTTTTCCACTAATGTGTGCCGAATATCACACGTCACATATATAAAGCAATATTATTCTGAATTCTACATAATTAATATTGTTATATGAATTAAATTACTGGGTTTCCACATTAAAACGATGATGACGCTGACATATGTACTACAACAATTCCATATATTTTTAATGGACTTACAAATGTATGCATTTAACAAAATAAAATTAAGTCTATAAAATGTAAAGACAAAATATTGTTGGTGGGAATTATAACTATATGCTCTCCGGACAATGGAAATTAAATTAAACTCCCAAAAACTAAAATTACCTTGAACTAAATGGAAATGATATTAATTTAGAACAAACAGCCAAAAAAATTGCACAAAAATATATATTAAGTTGGAGTAGCAGGGCGTTTCATCGATCGGACAATTTTCCACTCTTGTCGTATCTATCATGAATACGCAAATCTCTCTGATTAATCTGTGAGTCGGTCATCCGCCCATTCTCAGGCTGATAATGGTATTGACTTACGCGCTATATCGAGATCCTTAACAAGCACTTCAGGAGCAACGCTAGATGAAACAGCAAACACCATCAGTGTGCGCTGAGAGCGATATGATTGTTTTCCTCGTTTCGAGTATCTTTTTTATTATAGAATCGTGATGAGCATCTTAGACGGGGAGAGAAGCCTAATATTTCGGTTAAATTGTATGCGCACGCATGGTAGGAACACAGTATACAGAGAGAACAGTAAGCGCACTCTCGAGTGACAAGGCGCGGCAGACATAGGGTGTGAGGGATACGGTACGTAACGACAAATGCCTATGTTCGCCGTTACGCGGCTCAGGGTTGTGGAAAGTAAACGTTTCTGTTTTTTTACTTTTTTTCTGGGGGTGTGGCGGCCATATGACGAACGCTTGAGACTTTTCTTTCTACGTATTTCGTTTAAAGGCACGGATGGCGCCTGTGGTACAATTTTCTCATTATCGTATTATGATTTTTGGAAGCACTTACGACTCGAGACGTTATCGCTTCGTTTTCAGTTGTATTTTAAAAGAAGTTACTGTCTGTCTGTATACGGTGGTAAGAAACTACTGCGCCAATATGGTGGACCGGGGACAATAGAAACAGTTTAGATATTTATTTTTCTCTCGATGCTTTTGCTATCTCTTCACGATAAAATAATATATAACAGATATAAATATAATGTATTTAGTTTACATACTTTTGTATTTGACCGGTATATTATTTATTATCTTCGGCTGAACGACATGTTTTGTCCTGATGACAAAATGCGACTAACAAGTGATTTTGTACAGGCGTGCGAAAGTCGCTATCTGAAAATGTTATTATTGGCAATGGATAATCGTCCAGGAATTAATAACGCTTTCTAATAAGTTTTTGTTTATTATCTTTAGAATAAGGGCATTTAAATACATGAAATCGTCATTAGTACTTAAGGATTTTTTTCCACGTTCGCGACTTTGTGCGATGGTTCAAAAATTGTCAAAAAATGTAATCGTCGACATTTACATACATCGTCGCCTTAATGGTAGAACTTCAGATAAGCATACGTGTTTATTGTGCATTGCGTTTTTATATTTAGTTTGCAAAGTGAAGGATCTTAATACAAGTCACGGTGCACAAGTGTATTTGAAACACAAATAAAAATAGTATTTGTTTAGTTGTTATTTAGAATGTAGGTATTCGTTATCCGACAAAAAATCATCAATCTTTTAAAAGTAATATGTGGTTGAGGTAGAATTTAGGCGACAAAGAGTATATAGATTTAGTATTGATGATTCCTCTGAAAGTAAACCTGAATTTACTTTTTATCGATCTTTCTTAATCTTATTCGAGGCATTCTAGAATAAAATAATGTTATATTTAAATATTATAGTGCTTAGTAAGGTCATCATTGACGGACGATGACAAATATTTAAATGTCTGCAGGAAAACGTTTCTATTGTCTCTATACGAGATTTTGTAACAAATACTCAATTATTTTTAAAATCCTCTACTGAAAGCAATAATTTATAAATTGCTAGGCAATAAAAGCCATTTTAAAAAATTAAATATTTGGTCCAAAAACAAATTCTCACTCATAATTTTAGTGTTTCCGAAAAAACTTGGAAAAAACTGCAGACGCATGAATTGGAGGAGTGTTTCGTGGCAAATCACATCAAGTAATCGCTTGGACGTAGAACGTTACACACCTAATTGATTTGTCCACTGTTTCAATCGTTTCTTTGTCACATTCCCAAAAAAATACACCGTGTTACACGACGTATGTAAACAGGGAAAGCGAGCAAAATTTAGAATTCGAGTTTTCACCGGTCTTCCACGTTTTGAGATCCTGGGAATCCAAAAAGCGATTTCTGGAAAACGTCTGTCTGTGTTTCTGTGTGTTGGTATCCACTGTATTTCAAAAACTACAAGAGCCGAGCTACATCATCCAAATGCTGAGGTTTGAAAAACTGATGAGAATATCCGCCATTTTGTTTCAAAATGCACCCTTTTCAAAATGTATTAAATCTCAAATCCGTTAACACGCATCCTAGAAAAATAAATAAATGTGACTTAGAATTCTGAGGACAACACTTGCTTAGATCACTTTTCGACGTCTGCAGCAGGTTTTGAATTAAAAGTATTATAATATAAAATATGAATACTTCATAATTCCTTTATTATAAATGCTACAGTGGAAAACAAAAGATTTGAATCCTGAGGACATCTAACTTTGTTGTAAGTCATTTTTAAAATATCTTTTGTGGTTTACGAGTTTAAAAATTCAAATATAAAAATGATGAGTAGAAAATAAAGAACTTCTAAGTCGAACTTAAAAATCGCAGTTATTATTGCAGATAAACTTCAGTTAAATCTAAAAGAAAACAAAAGAGTATCAAACTTGAATGCAAATAAATGATTGCTCATATTATATAGCCAATACTTCGACAGCCACGCATTGTATGTCGTTTCATCAAGACAAAAGTTGGGAAAAGTATATGATACCTTGTATCAACAAGTTGTTTTCTACTTCTTTTGTACTCGGTCTACTCTAGGTACATATTGAAGCATCTCTGTTATTTTCGTTATCTTTCGAAATGTAGAAAATTGTTTTTTTGTTTTCTTATATTTAATGGTTTACGTTACGTTATCATTCTACTAATAATTAAACTGACATTTTTTTTTGGATTTCGTTACAAATAAAGTTATTTTAAAATTAAAAAAACTATGGGACCACTTTTGCGACTTTCTGTCTATCTGCCTACAGGGAGAAGCATACGATATTGGGGTTAACTAATCCACCTACGTGACTATTATAATCCTTTGCAAATAATTGAATAGCTTTCTTTGTATTTCTTTTTTCGCCCTCTAGCCTGCATTCCAATCGCCTATTAAGATAAAATATAAAAAAGAGGTAAATGTAAATTTTCTGAATAAAATGACGGAATTCAAGTTCGCCCCGTACGTCTGCCCAATTAATGTAAGTAACAAAGGCTTCGAATGTAAATAAAAGGCGGACGAGTGAATTTTATATGGTAAGCGATGCGGATGCCGCTTTAATGGGGAAGAACTTTTAAAAAATATCCCATACGGCGAGGGTAATTCCGCGAGGGTCTACCTACATTCGCAATACTACACAGAGAGCGGGGAAGAGCGGCATATTTGAATTGCATATCGTCGAGCCGAGGCATACGCCGTGTAACCTATGTAAATGCACCGAGCGAAAGCATCGCGTTCAACCCGCTAAGACAATGTACGGAGCGGAGATAACACGCCGAGAAGGAACTCCATTTAACATTGGCCCTCGCCGATTTGAATCGCAAATCGTAAGACCATTCGGCTGCTTCCTAAGGGGCCAAACAAATTGACAGAATTTAATCGCGTCGATTTTAATACACTCATCAATTTTAATGAAATAGAAGAGAAATGAAAGGTGGATACGAAAGGTGATGCAGAGTAGTATATAAAGCGGTCTTGAAATATATAATATATTACAAATATTTTAGTTTATAGTTACAAATATTTATTTCTATGTAAGAAGTGGGTAGCTATTATGTGTCTAAATTAACCATCCATGTAGATTGTTCCAGAAAATTCATATCCCACTGCTGCCACCATTGTAACACTAGATGAGAATCAAATACAAATCAGAGACCTATCGTCTCTATGCTTGCGAGGAAGGTCATATTCTATCGTATTACATATTATGTATATCGACATTTCTAAACATAGCGCACCGTAGACAACTCCACCTGGCTAAATTTACATAACCATAAGAAGCCAAACATAGGTAGAGATATGAGATCCAAGTCTTTTGCAGGCTTAAGCTCAGAGCTAAAAAAAAACATACAATCCCCGACATAATATATACGTACATATACATCTTACATAAATTAATCCAACCACACATGAAATGGGGCGCCCAGAAAATTAGTTTTTATTTCCGAGTGCGTCCCTCATCAATTTTACTTGTTTGCATTTGCCACGCCTATTTTGCTATAGATATAGATATATTTATATTTGATTTGTATTGTTTACTGATGAAATTAAATGAATAAATAAATAAATACATGAATAAAATTAATTGTTGTGATTACGAGTTGACGCTCTATTAAGTGCAAATCAATGTATATTATATTAAATAATATAAGCTGAACCACCTACCTTTGTCTTCCACCCCCAAATACCTAGCGTTACATACAATTGCCTGATTATGGGGTCCAGGGTTAGAACATATCCTGGAACATGTCCTGACATCTCAGTAAATGAGATTTAGGATATGGCAAAATTACGAAATTAGTGGCATAAAACTAATTTTACGACATTATTTTCATCAACAATTTCACGTGTAAACGTGAAATTTTACAATGTATGCATTAATTTCGGAATTGTGTTGACATCAGAAACTTGTTAGAATAGGTTTTAAGCCATTTGACTGCTGCTGCAGGTGTATCCTGGTTTACTTGGCCTGGAAGATGATCTGGCTAATAGGTAGAGCAAGCATAGCGTATATGGGTATTTTTGGAATCGTAGTGAGGAAAGAAACTTATAGGAATAGGTTTTAAGCCATTTTGGATATTAATTTTTTACATTAACATCTGTACGACAACATTTTGCAATACAAAATAAAGATTTCATGCTGACGGATCCATGATTTTGCCATGATTTTGCATTGAAACACAAGTTTCGCAGGTATTGAAACAAGTTTGATGAAATTAATTTCATCATGCACGAAACTTGTTTCATAATATAAAGTCTGCTTAAGCATTTTCTACGAGATTGCATCCTTCTGTGTGGATGCCTATCAATTTTCGGCCTCGGATGGAATATGTTTGTCATGTGAGAATTTAATGATTTCATATCGCTGTAATTTTTTTATTCGAGTATTTATCCGACGAAAGCGATGCCTTGGCTGAATATATGAGATGTTAGGTACACTGTATGCCTTATCTAGATGGTATAAAAAACGGCTTCGGTATGAACGAGATACTTGTACTCGTTGCTCCTGATAGTTATGTCGAGGCATCGGCATTCACTCCATCACCTAAGGGTCATCAATTTTAGGATTACCTGCATTGATCCAATAAAGAAATGAAATAGTTTCTTAGAAAATAATGTTGGTAATGTTTGTAATATTCTAAAAAAAATATTTCATCAAAAAATCACTTTATGGAAAGTCTCCTCAGCACTAAAGTCGAGCAATGTCTGTCTTCCTATCCTGTATCATAAACAGAAATTATGTAAGCATGCTTTTAATAAGTGCTGAAGTCGCTTTTGCGGTTGACATTTTACATGGCCGCTTGATAAATATTCTAATTCGGCTGACATTTACAATACATCACGCTATGGCGACTAAACCAACCAACTAACCGTCCGGGCAGACAAATTGTTTATCGCGTCGTTAATTCAATAGGTACACGACGGAATGATTTAGTGATGCAACGACGATCATGCAACTCGGTATTTACAATAGAGGCTGCCGTTATTTTAATTGCACTGCTTATTTGGTGTGGTATTCGACTGTGTTTAAAGGCTATATAGTTCATTAAATGCTATTTCGGAGGTGGATTTAGTCTCTTTATACATTGTAAACTTACTTCAATCGTTAATAACCCTTTTATTTTATGTTGATAACAATTGATATAAACGACTTAAGCTTAATTTTATAAATTGCTAGAATTTTGGCTTTAGTTAGTATTTTTAAATGTGATTTGGTTGAGTTTAGTTAGGTATATTGGAGTCTGGGTCAAAGACTTCAAATGCTCTGCGCGACCTTTAGAGATCTTTTGTGACGACGTTTGCTTACAGTGTGTGACCCACTTCTATCCTCTGTAGAACTATCAACATCATTTATAGGAACGATTTCTCGGCCCATGAATTTTGTCCCTCCCATATGCGCAAAGAAGAAGCATAGCAATGTCTCCGTCTCTCAAATACGAGTCATAATAAATAGACTTCAAGGTGCAATGTAGAAAAACTGACAAAATACACCTAAAAAGTGAAATTTCAGTGATCTTAGAAATTTTGTTTGAGAATGATATGATGATGATAAAAAGCGGGATGGAGAGGGGAAGGTACGAGTCGTCCGACCGCCCGTATTCGACCTTCAATAGAGACCATTGTAGCAAACCCCCAACCTGCAGATCCTGCAACCAGTCCACCTGAGAGACATTTATGTCGTCGTAGAGCCTATGACAGTCGCAACCTGTACACATCGGTCATAGTTATGTACTTCATATACGCCCATTACTTTTTCTCTCCTGAAAGCCAACACCGGGACACGCGCACACCGCGTGTTCCGCCTACTCCTCTTCCAAACCACGGCCCCTGTATTTTCAGGTTTTCAGCTATCCCAATAGTATGAGTTTTGTGTAAGTTGTTATTGGAAAGCTTCAAGCAGTAAGCTTACCTTAGATATGTTCATTTCGTCCTTTCTCTAACCCACTCTCTGGTTCTATCTCGCAACGCGATCTTTGTGTATCCCTTTGCCTCGAGACCTTGATAGTGCTAATGAAGAGTTGCTTTGCCAAATTTAACTTGTGACCTTTATATCGAGGCAAAGTATTAAACCAATCAGACAATCCAGACGGTGAATAAAATGGCACATGCGGGCACAGAGCTTTGACGAGTGCCGTATATAGAGCTATGATACCATCCCCGATAGCGGAAGACTGTATCGAACCATTCAATGAATTTATAGACACGTCCTGCGCGGGTGTACGGTACGATCGCGTCCGCGGACCTCCTAATCCCATATAAATTCTAACTGCGCGCGAGTAATTAATCGCATCTGGATACATTCCGGAGCCGTGCGCGTGCACTCCTAAGCCCGCGTACGATAGACACATCTGCGCTGCAGAAAATAAATCGTATGCAGAACCTGAATGCATGTGAGACAACAAACGTTAAATATAAGCAATTACACTGCAGTGCCGTACATCGGACGGGGCTTAAAACAAACGATATTAATGCCTGCGGCAGGGGCGTGAAATATACGATTGTGACAGCGTGCGATTATCTGGGGTATTATGAGCATTGATCTAATAATATGCATTATTTAGCGTAGCGAGGTCTCTTTTCGGGAAAAAAAGGAATGATCGAAACGGCTTCGTCGAAATGTCAAAACGTCTGTCTACACAGCCTGGCATCTTGATAAAAACCTGACATACCTACGTTGCCCGCGACAGATTCCGGAATGTTAGATTTAAGAGTGCTTTAGGGTTGAGTTGTTTTCAAATATTTAGAGGTACTTTTAAGTACATGAATTTGTTTATCCATATTTTACAAAGTTAGAAGTTTTTTCTGTTTCTGAGCAGCCGTAGACGGTGTAAATGAAAGGGAAATTAAGTACTATTTAGCTACTCTACAAATCCAACAACCCCTTCAACCCCCATCGACTTCAATAATCATTCATATGTTTTAATCAATAGCTACCTATTCTTCACAGATTATAGCTTATTATGTTATCTGCCCTTTGAGAAATGTTTGGATACTCATATGTAGAAACTAATTGACACTCTCCAGTTTTACCTATGTAAATTATAAAATAATAGTTGGGCAGTGTGGTATAATTAATTTTTAATTAATGTATTTGGTAGTATATATGTCAGTTATTACAGCGCAATATGTACAACAAATGAAATGGTACATACGGTGCAGCCTTAAGCATTTAAGGCGATGATGTACTCGTATGTAAAAAATCTCACACAAATCTCATACAAATGCGCCGAACAAAGACGGCTCCGCGCATTTGTATGAGAAAATGAATAGAAATGTGATGTGCTCGGCGTCGCTCTCTCTCTCTCTCTCCCTCCCTCTCTCCTCTCACATAGCGGAGCTTGACCGTCGATGCCGACCATACTTCTGCTGGCTGGCGCGAGTCGCGGGAGGTACGTAAGTTCTAAAAATACATTAAACGTTCGAAATTAGAAGAAAATTTTGGATAACGTTTATAAATGATCGTAATAACGTTTAATAATGTCGAATATAAATGATTTTAAGGGTTCCGTAAGAGTTCCAGTTTTTCTTACTAAACCTTAAAATACAACTACAATGAGTCAAGTCAAGTTTTTGTAAAGTTGACTTGACTTCTGACTTGACTGGCTGACTGATTAGTGCCCCTGTAGCGTTCTAAATTGGTTTTTTTTGACGACGGGCACCTCAGGCGCGCTACAACCAACTGCTATTTAATAGTGAATAATGATAAAACTTGTACTTTTGAATCTTTCTTTTTTTATAAAGAAAAACTATTTTTTTATTTTATTCTGCGATAGCCATAACTATTTTTTGAGCTTGTTGGTTATGCTGTTTAGTGCGAGCGATGGTTCATAAAATACTCTAAAATGAAAATTTCCTGTATAGCTCCCAGATGAAATTTTTGTCACAATTTTTTGATCCTTTTTAAAAAATCTGAAATAGCTATTTACTTAAGTACGATACCATGAGTCTAGGTATTTTTTTCAGTTGGCTAACATCATAATTCACTACAACCGTTCATAAATTGCCAGAAAATGTAATCGTCGAAATTTGCAAACATCGTCGCCTTAAGCTAAAGTCAGATACTGATGCAAAGGCAACGTGTTTAAATTGTGTTTACAAAAGTACCCTACTTATGTGAGTATGAATAAATAAACATCGAAGCTTTCTTCCGCTGAGAAACAGTCATATTTTGCATAGTTATAAGAATGATGAATGAACCATATTAGAACTGCGACAATAAGCGTAATCGTAATCGTAATCGTAATCGAATCGTAATCGTAATCGAATCGTAATCGGAATCGTAATCGGCGATTATTTTTTGTAGTAATCGGAATCCGAATCGTAATCCGTAAATCAATAAACGTTGCATTCCTATTGTTTAATTGAAATAGTAGATCTGGTTCTGTTCAGTATCTACAGAGGCGTATAAAAAAACCAAAAAGCTTAGCAAATTTGTTTTAGTTTATATTAATAAGCAGTGCGCTAGTAACTACATAGGTACTCGGTATAGCTGTGTTAGGAATTGTGTAGGCATATCATCTGCGTAATAAATTACGTTGCTTACCGATTCGGTGCAGCCTTTTGCGGAGACACTTCAAAATTGACTTCAAGATTCAACGAAAACCATTATTGAGCCTTGAATATGACTACCCAGCCGGACGGCTAACCCAGGTCCAACCCATGCTTACCCAAGTACGGACCTGTGTCCGACCCATGGTGATCCAAGTCCGACCTATATCCGACACAAGTCCGTCCCATATCTGGCTCGGTTCATAATCTGTTCTCATTTGGATTTCTTGGTTTATTTCCGCGTGTATTTTTTTAAATCAATCAATTTATTTTGAAATATATTTTCGTGATTATTAGATATATGCAACGTATATTTTCAGTGTTTTGACGGAGTTCTATAGCAAAGCAACACACGTTTGTATTTAAAATACCTCGTTGGCAGAATCCGAAACAGGCCCGGACGTGTTTCGGATTCTGCCAATCCTCTTGAGCATGACGAGCCACGAATCGCACTCAATACACCCACGCAACGAATAAGGCATGTACCGAGAAACCCGCTCAATAAGTATGATCAAATATGATCACACACTTCACGATGGGACGTGCGTCATTCGACACTTTTGATCTAGGCGCCGCGCCGCTCGCCCTGCAACAGTCATGATATACAATTGATCGACACACATTCAACAGAGTCAACCACAAGATATATATATATATCACTCTACAAGCGCGCCGCTGCATCGGCAACAGTGGTGCCCCCCCCCCCCCCACTAGCTATAATTATGCAGCAAGAATTCCATGCGCGAAATTCAGTAAATATGCTCAGAAACGTTACCTATCAGTATAATTATAAAAGCTGCGAAGATATAAAATGAAAAATCTTTCCTTAGTGAAAGGGTCGGCGAACACACTAACCAAATTGCAAACCTTACCCATATAGGCTTGATTTTATCGATATTTCTCGGCGTCGTTCTCTTTATATATCGAAGAATATTGTAATTTATTTTTTTTCCTTTATTTAACTGTTTGTAATTACAACTTATATTTTGATTGCCGTAGAATAAGGGGACTGATTTCGCGTGTTGTTATTGATCACTCGGAAAGTTTTTTTCTTTTGATTAATGTTTCCCTATAATGGCAGATTGAGAATCTTGTTTTTGCATAATAGAAATACTGAATAGTGTCCAGATGACGTTTTGTCATTTTTTTCGGCGCCAGATTGGTTATTTCGGCCCACCCAAAAAGGGGGAACGAAATCTTGAAATCCCGCGAAAAATGTAACGAAATTAAATCGTCCAAAAAAGACTTTTATCAACGTTTCACGTGGCCTCGGGGCCATCTAAACAAAAAGAATGCCTGTATGGATGTTACTATGCATGATAACTCGAGTAAACTACGTCCGCTTTAAAATTTTCTTTCGCGAATTGATAATTATGGTAAAATTGCAGAGCCCAGTTGATTTTGGGATATGTACGACCTACGATTGGGGTACCTGCCATACAAATTGTCAAAAAAAATAGTTTTTTATTGCGGCAGCGCCTCTAATTTATAAAAATAGTAATCAAAGCAAATTTATTAAAGATGAAAGCTACATCACAGGACGAACTCAACACGTGAAACTGAATTACATTACTGGTAACTCGTCGAAAAATGATTATGGTGTCCATCAGGGTAGTACTTTAGGTCCGATTCTGTTTCTTATATACATAGACGATTTGTGCAGACAAAAACTACCAGATGCTATCATATCCTTTGCGGATGACACTGTATTTTTGTTTGAATCCAGTACTAGGGACTTTTGTTTGAATCCAGTATTTGAAATGACAACTAAAGGACTAAGATAAACTTTTGACTGGCTAAAGGATCACCTCATGACCCTAAATATAAAAAATACCCAATAAATGATCTTGTATTGTCGTTGTAATCCGTACAGCGTTCGAAGTTGAAATGTCATGGTGGCTTAAGATTTTGGTATTATATCTAGTCAGAATACAGACTAAATGTTGTTAATGTATTTTTCTGATGAACTGAATATAGAATGAGTTCATCGAGTCTCCATCTTAAAGCTGTGAATCCATATCTTCAAATTTATTAACGGATATCACGCATTTAGTTAAATATCTCAAAAATCTAAAGAATGACTTACTAAGTATCTGAGTACGACTTGAGCCACGGTTTTTCCGTATTTCTGGCCGATGCCAGTGAGGATCGGATCATCCCATCTTGGAGCTGGAGAATCCTTGTTTCTCTTAGAAGACGGCAATGAGCCGAACGGGCTATATGCCATAACTACCATACCATTGTCTTCTGCAAATTTTACAAGTTTCCTTTGAGTGAGGTTCGGGTTTACCTGGAATATATAGAAAATTGGATTATAGACATTGTAGCAAAAATGGGGCTTACTGATTGGAAAAATCTTGGCGGCTGCAAGGACTAGAAGAAGACACAAGATTCGAGTTTCAACAGTACCCTAAAGAACTACCTCTTACCAGTAAGATAATGCAGTTCAGAATCGTAAAAAGCTATGATTTTAAATGATTGAAGTTGTCTACAGCTGAAAGGAATTTTATTAAATAAATTGTCAAACTAATCGGGCTATAACAGGCGAAAAAAGCGAAGAATCCAATGCTATTGAGGTTAGTTTGAAGTAGTCTAATGTTTATTTTTTTTACCAAATATATGTATGCATTTATAATGTCTTAGTTATTACTATTATTATTTTTTATTATGTATGTTAGTATCTTGTTAATTTGTATTTTTTATTGTTATATCTGTTCGTAGCTATGTATAATATATTATATTGGGCCTAATGGTTTCTTCGTGAACTAATATTGTAAATTAGTTCATGCGAACGAGACAGAGCAATACGGTAGAGCGGAATATGAAATGAACTATCGTCGATTTTTCCCGCACCAAAACTACCTGCCGAACTTATAGCCATCCGAATAAATTTGAACACATTTGGTGCGGCCTCAGATTTGGCTGCTTTATGTCCTGTGGGTAGTTTTAATGCGAAAAAGTGACAATCGTTCATTTTATATTCCGCTGTAATGTATTATTATTTCCTGTTTATTATTTCAGCCGAAAGACGTCCACTGCTGGACAAATGCCTCCTGCAAGGATCTTCATGACGATCGGTCCTGCGCTATTCTCATCCAGCGGGTTCCCGCAACCTTTACCTGATCGTCAGTCCACCTTGTGGGAGCCCTGCCCACGCTGCGTCTTCTAGTACGCGGTCGCCACTCGAGAAATTTTCTGTCTCAGCGGTCACTGCCACTTGAGATTTGCAGTCCTTTGAGCTACGTCAGCGACCTTGGTTCTCCTGCGGATCTCCTATGATTCGATCTTGTAAGGAAACTACGAGCACAGCTCTGTCCATTGCCATTTGGGTAACTTTGAGTCTTCTTATAAGGCCCATAGTGAGCGACCACACTTCAATGCCGTATGTCATCACTGGCAACACACACTGATTGAATACTTTCGTCTTGAGCCATAGCGGAATTTGTGACATCTCGTTCATTTGAATTAATTTCCAATTTTAGTTCACGAAAAAACGTAATCGAACCCAATGTCAGCGGTTGGTATAATGACTGCTTTATTTAAGCCGTGGTTATACTCAATTCAATACGGAAACTGGGGCAGGGGAAAACCCAAGGGTTTGTCAAACTTCGGCCCATATGAATATTTTCTTGTATGTATGTATAATATATTACGATGTTCAGGGCAGTTTAAAAAAACTACCTGACCTTAGCACGTAAACCACGAGAGATCCATTGTTCCACTCCTGTAA
>JAOPUG010000376.1:7769070-7788254 GCA_027564375.1 Micropterix facetella | reverse complement strand
TTTAAATGAACAATTAAATATATAATTAATATTATTTTAATAAAGATAATAATTCAATGGGTGTGTCATGTCGACAATATAATTTTATGAAATAAATAATAAATAAAAATAATATTAGATTAATAGCAATAGATAATATATTTACTCCAAGAGATTCCACCAACTTTACTGTCTATTGGTTATTCAATTTAAAAAGGGTTACCAGCCAAAATATCGTATGGTAAAATCAAAATTAAAGGTACAGTTTTTCAACTACAAATGGAATACGAATAGATAAAGGTCTAAAGTTACACCTGACTAAAGTTTTATTTAATAATCGTCTATATCGTACGAGAAATACGCAGAAATATATAGATAAAAATGAACAAAATGACAGGAATAATTTCCAGATTGCAATTTTTAAAATAAGTCAAGAATATTGGAAATCTTCCAATATTCATAAGTTTTTGAGTAAAATTGAGCAAAAATTTTCAGAAAAAATAAGAACTCTACAACAAATCAAACAATTGATTTACCGCCTAATATTTAGGAAAAAAAAAACAAAATTTCGAAAGGTATTAAAATTATTTCGAGCGTCCTGCAACTCTTTGACTCTGAAATTAATTAAAGATTTTTTATTTCATGCCTATAGCCATTATTATGATCCTCACAGGGAAAAGACTTTTTGGAAATTTTAATGAATTTCGTTCACTACATACAACAGACTGCTTATTAATATTTATTTATATCGTAACCTGGGTCTTCGGCTTCCTATCCATATACAATTTATAGCAGAATCATTTTTAAGAATTCTAATATCCCCTTTTGCTTGTTGCTGTGCCTTAAGTTTGAAAGTAACAGACATGCAGAAGTAAAAGCGTTGGCCATAAATTTCGAGCAAGCGTCCAACGCCGGAAGATTTCTAATAATAAAACAGTGGCAGACAATTGAAGCAACCCATCCGTCTCCTAGTTGAAGTGCAATTACTTGGGCATTCGTTTTCTGGCGGTGCGTTATTACTATGCTCGTGCGTGAGTATAATAAACAAAAAACTTTAAATTTTCAAAAGTATATGCTGTCTCCACTGAATGGAGAGGAGGTTCAGCGATGAATTTTACCAATTTTAGAAGAATTTGGCAATCAGTTAACAGAAGCTGACGTATGTCAAACATAATATAATATAGAAACATATTGTGTTTCTAGAGCCGTTATTTTAATACCAAGAGGGTACAGACTAGTGATGGGTCATTCGGGTGCATCCGGATTTTGAAATCCACTCTTCTATCTTAAAAAAATCCGCTTCCTTCTCCCAAATTATATTGACTTCTTCGGGTTCTATTTTATTGAAATACTATCCCAAGATATTTACAAGGTATCAACATTGCAAGGTTGCTAATAAACCTCTTATCTGTTATTATCAAAGGGAAATGTTTATAGCATTCGAGGCCGCCGGCGATTGCGCCCCAGAATGAATGGAAAATAATCGAAACAACCGATTCTCTTTCTATTGCAGAGGACTGATTCACAAACGAACCATTCGTGTAGCCGACCGACTGTCTATGCGGGTGCGGGCAAAATCGGCTAAACGACTAAAGTTCAACCGAAAGCACCCGGCTTTTCGGAGTGGGATGACGCGTCGGTGTGATAGAGTGATGAAACCAAAGGAAGGAGTCGCCTCTTCGGAATGGCACGACTCGCCGGTTTGGTGGAGAGTTGGGAGCCAATGGAGTAGCTGGTGCCTCAAAACTCGAAATGGAGATTCAAATTCGGAGACAACCTACTCTTCTGGAGCTGCTGGACTGGAATGTGCTCCAATTCTAGGATCCAGAATGACTCATCGCTAGTACAGACTGTCTAACATTGAAATCCGAAACGAAATGAAAATGACTGAAATTAAAAGAAAACTTAAAATATGACATCAGGTAAATGAGCGACGTCTCATTAATCGAGTCACATGGTGTGAAGAAGAAAATAATTTAGACAAAATGCAGTAGGCTTTATAATTAAACACTCCCACTACCTAGCGGTCTCACATCATTGCTTTCCCTTTTACCTGCTACATGGAAAGATATAGGGCGTATTACAGGTGCCTGTTATTTTGTCGATTCCCTGAACGGAGTATAGCCCTGGGTAAGGACTTAAAACACATTGCGAAACTATTGCTAATGGCTGGTCCATCATGCTAGGTGTTCAGCCTCCGATGTAGCTTAAACTCTTAAAAGCAAGTGACACGACATCAGATGTGACATCCGTGGCTGCAAACTCCTTTCTGAGTAAAAGCAATCTGGTAAACAAGTCCCACTAAAGAAGAGATTCTACGCCGAGACAGAGTTATGCAATTACGAGCCTGATAGCGCCAATTATTATTTTCTTAATGGCACAACATGTGATGAAAACGGCCATGTGCGCAAGATAGTCGTCGGCTGTACATGAAATAATTGAACCAGACTTAACATGCTGAACGGTCGAACGATATTTAAATAAGCAGTGCTCCGTGGTAAAGCTACGCGTCCATCTGATATGGGGCTGAATAGTGCCTTGAAGTTCGGGTACGAATACCGTATTTATCGTTGGGACGCTCGGTCCAACTCCAGCTCAACTTCCATCCGGCATCCTCCCCGCAGAGGGAACCACCCTGGTAGCGCCAGAGTTAACTCTTTCTGTGTTGATAGGTTAAACGTTAAAAAGGTTAAGAGGGGCTGTTTTGAAGACGGAATTGTATAACAACATACCAGTATACCAAAATGACGATCCTTAAGAAAGCCACGGTAAATTGGACAAATTAAAGAAATAGACTAAAAAGTAAATAAATAAATCATAAGCAGGGAACCCCTTTCAGACCATACCGAGTCGTTTGCCGTTAACAAAATTTCTCTATGACTTACAGTTTCTGAGCTCCAGGTGCTAACAAACGGATGGAGAGGTTCGTCATATAACAATTTATTTTTTAAATATACATTCCAAAATAAAAATATAATTTTGTTTAATTTAATATCGCGCTAATTGCATACTTCCATACGGTTCTAGCGCAATAGTTAGAGTTAAACGATCATAGTCTTATACAGCAGCATCAGCAGCTGCCACCCCAGACAACTTAACGATATCTTCAATCAAATAAATTGCAAATTTGAGCTGAGATTTCCGGTATTATTTTCAAATCAGCAGGCGCGGTATGCGGCACAGTTCATAAAACGATTGTTCCTACGTCCCGCGAAGACAGCTTAATGGACATCAGATATAATTCAATTTACAACAGTCGCTCGTTAGCGCCAAAGACTTGCGAAACAAGAAACGAATTTCCCACGAAATGGTAATAAAAAGAGATATGGAAAGGGATCCGTACCAAATTTAGTATATGACACTAGAATATAAGCACTTTGATAATGGGCTTTTTGCTATTCCTTTATTTATTTATTTATTCATCGGGAAAACATAGCGCTTCGTTACTTATTACCAAATGATTTTAGTACAATATTTCACTGGCCGATTAATTATTTCCTATGGTAGCGTCTTACAGTATTTCCCTATACCATACAATATCAAAAGTATACATAAGATCGAGAATTTTATTATAGCCAGTTTATTGGCCGTTCAAAAAAATAACCCCTTTTGGAAGTGCGAAAATTTGGCATTCAGAGACACACAGTATGTAAAAAATATCTGAGGCCCTAATGTCCTCTCACTCAGTCCCACCTACGTCCGTGAAGGTAAAGACAGTCACTGAATTAACTGCTACAGGCCACGCCAGGTATCTTGATCCCTCGCACACTGGATCAGATCACCTGTATCGCATTTATTAAACACCAATGCACCAATGCACGATATTAGGTGTCGTATATCGGCTATATTCTTTCACAAAGCAATTTGAGTTTCTGTCTCGCACGGAGTTTTTGATGAGTTTATATTATATATATTAATGCGTTTTTGGGCTAGGTTACGAGGGATCGAGATATTTGGCGGGGCCTATACCTACCTAAATGCCAGGTAGTTCGTAGGCTCCACCCATGGTCCGGGCGATTTTGAAAATCCTTGTTTTTTAATTTACTCTGTAAAAACATCATACATTTTAATCGCTTAGTGGCAACAAATACGTCGGCCACACTAATAAACTCACCGGCGGAAGCTATGTGGCAGCGTATTAACAGGATATATTTGACTATTTCGTGCACCTACATCCCACTCGTAGAGTTTACGAACGTTGCCAGCTGTAAATATGGCTACGCGCAGAAAAAGATTTCATATAAACCGAATCTATGTATATCTTTCAAGAGCCCACTTGCGACAAAGAGACAGAAAGAGAACGACACGAAATTAGTTTGCTATTAGTAAATCAGTATGATACCAGGAATAAAACCCATTACCTCCAACCGATCATACTACGGAGGGTTAAGTTCCAAGTGATTAGTTTGTACATAGAACTTAAACTTTTTAAACATCTTAAATTAAAGGCGATTAAAAACATTGATACCATCTGGGTGTACTTGTATAAAGTCATATATATGCACACAATGTATGTTTTGTGGCAAGCCAGGCTTCATTTGAAGTCTTGCAAGCATGCTGTAGATTCGAACTCGATTCACCCATAATACTCGCATTTTAAGCATTATTTAACCACATTCTAAAGAGCCTATCTTTTAACACATGCTCTGTGTGAGCGTACATGATTCATTGCCATAAAATAGACGGGGAAGAAACGGATCATGTGTCAACTGAGTGCTTGTCCAATTCTGCAACGGATCTCCAAGCTCCGATCCTATATTTCATTCACGTAACTTCCAATGTATTTATATTTCTCTGCTCTCGTTGTAAAGGTTCGCCGTTAAGAAAGATAGGCGTTTGTCCACTATGCTAAGAACCAATAAATCGATATCGGTGATTAGAATCACAAAATGACTTTCGGCTAGATAAATCGGGAATTTGCCGCAACATGCACCATCATCGGACATCTACTAAAACAACTAGATAAAACAGCCTACGTTACCTCGCCGCCCGAGTAAGCCATTTCCATCACGATGGCACATCAACGTCCGCCAGAGCGTGTATGTTCCGAGCGATTCCCGTGGCCTGAGTCCGCGTCCGCGCCGGTTCTCCCTAATGTAAATTAACGGTACGCCATAAATGACGTTATTAAAAAGCCATAAGGAACGCGGAAACGTATTAATCTGCCCGCCCGCTCGACTCTAATCTGACCCGGCCTCAGCGGGGCAATTGGTTATGCGAAATCGAGAGCCCTCAACCGCAACGAAAGAAAATGCAATCTCCACTCAGGAGTTTTTCTAAAACTTTCAACTTTTGACGTGACTATACATCTCTAAAACGGCTACAGTACGGGTCTTACCTAAACAAAATGCTTTTAATATGTCGAATAATATAAATTGTACGTGCATCCTTTATGATCTAAGACCCTTGGTTTCGATTTACGAAGAGCTAGTGTTGACGAAAGTGTATACATTCAAAACTGTTAATATGCCTTACGTTCTTATAATATATATTCAAAACTGTTATTCTGTAACTTTACTATGCCTTACTTTTTTATTCAGAGAGGCTTATTAAAGTTAGTCAGTCCATATTTGCAAAAACTCTATTCAGATAAGTCTATCATACCGCTACTGGACTAACCACGAGTTAGTAACGATATTTAGGCCCATACATTCCTTAGTCACGGTTTGAGGCGCTGCTAGAGTGCTGCAAAATCGATTGCAGCGTCTAAGCCCCTATCGGCGAAACTGGAACTAAATACTGAGCGAAATCATCGTTGTCAGAGACCATTAACTGCCAAAAGAAGAAGAAAAACCGCGCTGTTTTGATTTTTGTGGGAAGTTTTCGCTGGAATTTTTCAGTCGATTTCTGTGTTTGGTTATTGTTATAACAAGCAAATAATAGAACCGCATTCATATTTTTATTAATTTAAATGAAACAATCGCGACGACTACTCAAAAAGTGGTATTAAATAACGTTTTGTTTACCACGTTTTTCTATTTTTGTAATATGAACGCTATAATATTGGGTACCCAAAAGAAGGTATCTATTTTCTAATTTTAAGCGTAATGCATAAAATTCAGTAGTTTATTTTTCATGGCAATATAAAAAAAACACTTGTGTGGCAGAGGTGTATATTTGTTACCGTTCCCATAAAATTTGAAATTTAGGGAAGAAATCGAGAAATACATCGCTGATCATTTCGTTTCCGCAATCTACGATTATTAGATAAAAAAATAAACATATATTTTAAAGAAAACACATATACATATTTTTATTAAATCATAAAAGTGTTGACATAGATTGTCGCTAAAATAGAAGAACGTCCTATGTACATTAATACATTGGTTTGCAGGTTATTTAACATCCACCGATATTGCTTGGATATGGGCTCAAATATATGGCTTTTTACCATAATGCCTTGAGATGCATCTCAAAATCTACTCCGACAACACAATATGTGCCGCAACTGAAGCCACAATTCGCTTTCAGATGTAGCAATTAGGCGATTCAGCTGACGATGGAAGCCGAGTCGCTTTGTGACATGAGAATAATTACTATTGATAAACCCACCTTTATAATTCACTGTTAAACAAAAGATATTTTGGTTGTGTATTGGTATTTATTTGCATTCATAATTTGAACAAATGAAATAAAATGTGAAATAAATAGGTATACCTATGTACTAAAATTCCCATATCGTTAAATATACGTTTTAATCTGTAGAATGCACGACGAGGGAGTTTTTTATAATACGGTAGTCGCATCTGTCTGGCGCTTTTAGTAGCTGTCACTCAAAAATCGTCCAAAAGCAATCATGCATACCGTTGAGGTTAATTTTATACTTTATAAAATTGTTGTAGACAAAAGTATCATAATGGTTCCGTGTAGTATGGGCTATGATGGCCGTTATATGTCACTTAGTAGGCCCAGCTCACGGAGCAGCCCCTATCCATGAGCCTCCCCGAAGAGGGACCAACCCGGTGAACCCGCTGTGCAGTGGATCTGGGGACGGAAACTCGGGCCGATCTGGACAGCTGGCACAAGGGGCGGGCAAACCGGTCATGCTGTCAATGACTAATACCTGGAGGAGTTTGGAAGCACAGTGTGACCTAAGGAAGCGGGGTTAGGTAGGTACCTCAGAATATCTATCCTTAGAAACGATTCGCTGGACACCCGATCTCGGGTGGCAAGCCTAGCAAAGGACGCCACGGATCCGCGATAATTTCAGTTAGGAAATGCCGCTGTCTGAGGTAGAGGGTCGCGCAAGCTACTTCGAAACTGCAACCAGACGAGGGATCGGAGAAATCTGATCGCATCTGGGAGTAAGGGCGTGAGTTGAAAGCCACGCTGGGTTTGAAAATTCCCAGTGCCTCGCGGTAGGAGTCGGGTTCTTACGGGCTGAGGTGGAGCTTGGTAAGTAGATTGCCTACTTCCCCAAGTCTCTGTGTTTCGCCTCGGGGTGATATAGCGATAAAGTTTGCTGAAACGCTCCGAGTTGGACGGGTTCGTCTGTAGCAGGTGACATACAATAAATGTAGACAATGACATTACAAATAATTTTGCGCTCATTCGGCCGCCTCTCCATCTGATTATGATTGTTCTCCAAATATATTAATTACATACACTTTGGATATGTAACTGCAGATATCTGAAAAATTTCAAAAGCTGTTAAAACGTTCAATTGGGTGACACACATGATTTTAAATGGATATCCATTCTGAAAATAATACATGAATTCGACCCAATATAGCTTACTTTAGTGAGGAGGAAATTATTTTAGCAAAAACGTCGGCGTCTCCTGACGACATTGAAAGGCATAAGACAGTATGTGGAGCGAGTGGTGCAACTTTTAAGACTTTTTTAGTTCGTTACGAATCACATCAATGCCATGCTTTATTATCTCAGACTTGCTCAGAGAGGTTATGCAGGATTCTTTAAAATAGTGAGGCTGATTTAGGAATAATGTGTATGGTTCGGCCTGTGCTTAAGATCCGGATGATGTTATCGTTAGTGCGTGCTTCAGTTGCAATATAGAATGTCACGGCCTTAATTATTAAGATTTTTGGTGACTTGTCATTCTTCACCAACTCTAGAATACGTAAAAAATAGATTTAACTTGTAAAAATAGAATATTTTACGATTTTTAAAAAATAATTAAGATTGCATATATTTCAAAACCATATATGCGCGCTGCTTTACAAATAAAAACAAAACCAAAATAAGGAAAAACTCAATCAGGAATGGTTTCCTTAAGAAATGAATTACCGGGAAAATTCGAAAACACGAGAAAAAGACATGACGTAAAAGATCGTCTTCTTGACCAGAGTGATAAAAATCATTAAAAAAAACAATAAACCACAAAATCATTGTCAGAACACCTAAAAACTAACAGAAAATATTGATTTTCTACATTTTTCATTACAATAATTTCACTCTTGCAATTATCGCCATGACGCCGGCGGCAAACATTCAAATCGCATGGAAATCGTCGCTGTGCGAGATTTTCCTAAAAAAAATTATGTTAAAATGCAATTTTCACAAATAAATCTATTTTTAACGTGCTATAGAGTTGTTGAAGCCACAAAAAAACTTCATATTTGACGCGGTGAAATTCTATACCCCGGTCGGTAAGCACTGCGGCACTGTGTCAACTACCTGAGTGCGGACGGCTAGGCTCCGTGTGATCTGGTTGCGGATCTGTGGAGCGAATTTCGCGGAACGATTACAGAACACCGTAATCCATTTACTCCAGAAAAGTTATGTCATTTTCCTGAAAAGAAAAACTAAACAATATTAAAAGACACAGCAAAAGTAACTTATAAAGACCTGTGTTCTAAAAAAGTTTGCTTACAACGACATAACCTCAAAATTGCCATAATACTTCTAATAGATCCATTGTTTCGGCGAAATTCTCGAGCTGTAGCTGAAAATATACATTAAAAAGTACAGTCAGTATGAATTCTTTGATTCATAAACACAACAACAACAGTACGAGTCAGGAGGTCAGTAACCAACTATAGACCGATAAGCGTGCTCTCCTGTTTCGGACAGATATTCGAATCACTTGTGAGACGACATTTTAAACATATACTCTGTCCGTACTAGCATGGATTCATCAAAAACCGATCGATGGAAACTAACCTGTTGGAGTACAACGAATACCTTTCATATGCTTTTAATAGGAAACATCAGGTGGATGTCGTGTATATCGACTTCGCTAAAGCGTTTGATAAAGTTAGTCATGAAATATTACATATTAAACTTGCAAGTAACGGTATTCACAGTAACCTACATAGATGGACGAAGACGTATATATCAAATAGGACACAACTTGGTCGTGTGAATGGGTATAGATCGAGCCCTAGTTAACCCTGGTGTTCCGTAGCAATCAAATCTCGGACCACTCCTATTCCAAATATTCATCAATAATCTCTGTAAAACTCGTCTACGCTGTCGGCACAAATTGTATGCAGATGATCAAAATGATTTGATCAATATTGACAATGGAGCATTGCTATGCGCTATAGAACGATCTTTGCTAATTGAAAAAAAATGGTGAGAAGCTAATAGAATATAATTGAATGTTGACAAATGTCTTACCATTCGTTTAACTAAAAATAAGCAAGTTAAACACTATCCTTAATCTATTGGCAATTCAATACTAAAATCGACAAATAGGATAAAAGATCTATGAATACTTATCGGTGAGTACCTGTCATTTAGAAAGCATATCGATAATATAGTAATTAAGAGTGATAGAACACTGGGTTATTAAACTAATAAATTATATATTGGGTTACTAAACCGGTCAAAAACATTAACTTGTTTAACTTTGCTCTATAACTCTCTAGTACGTAGCCAAAGGGAGTTTGAATCCATAATTTGGAATCCACACTATGAGGTTCGCTCGGAAGCGATCGAGCTTGTGTATAGGAAGTATAAACGGATGCTAACCTATAAAACCGGTCTAAACCGCACTCTCTGTTCTACGAAGAGCGTTTAAATTACTTTAAGATTTTCATTATTACGAAGAGGTGAAAACGCGAAAGCTTAATGTTTCTGCACAAACTCCGTAATAGCGGAATAGACTCACCAGCTTTATTAGGAGCTTTAAATTTAACGCACCATCCAGACTGAGGTGGCACTTAACTTTCACATTCTCCTTTGGCAGACAAATCAATCGTTCCGCAATCCTATCCCAGGTGCATGCCGGTTATAAAACACCATATCCAATAGTGATGATAATATTGATTTTTTCAATCTGGGACCCCTATTAATTCAATAATTACGAAAACATAGATTGATAATTTACAATAATTTTTTATATTTTTTTAAGACAATATTAAACATCAATAAATACATTTTTATTATTATTATCCTGCATTTATTGTAAATTTAGTTCTAAAATTGTAATTTTTATGATATTTTTTAATGATATTTTTTTTTCTTTTTACTGCAAATTAATGGCCTACTGAACTGTTATTATTTTTTACTAATTTTCTATCACTATGTACATGAAATATATAATTTTATAATGTTAATTTTATTAGTTTTAGTTTATATATTAATACTTTTGATGGATCGTCAGCTAAATGACGCATAGGCAATATTAATTTAGCACGCTTAGTACAATAAGAATAGTATGCTCTAATAAGAAATTATGTTAATAAATTGATAATAATTAATGTGTTAATTAGAATATTGTTTATGTACATATTATAATAAATAAATAAATAAATAAACATATAAATAAATAAACGAGCGACGAAGTTTTATTCTAAAAAAAGGAGCATTGCAATAATAACAAGACACACACTTTCAAATATGTTACACGCACACATATGTCCATATAAACAATTAACACTGTAGAGTCGGTTGTAAGAGATTGTTGTATGACAATAAACCCGGTCATTGTGAAATTTCACAATAAAGAGAAGAAACAACCAAACTCCCAAGTCTAAATAAATTGCGATAAAACCTTTTGTAAAGATTATGTAATCGACACAGAAATAATGACCATGTATTCAGCATACATAGTGTAGTGCCTTATGTATGCCAGACGTCATTAAATAGGAACCTCAGTAAATGGTGACGTCCATTCTCACGACACGCGGAGTAAATTCCAACCATGTGTACCTCGTGTTAGATCAGCTAAGGTCCAAAACAGTTTGTCTGAGTATTAGTACTACAATCTCTTTCATCGCGGTATTAAAATATGACATGTAGTTTAAAAAGGCGATATTAATAAGTACCCGTTTTATAACTTGGACGAATTTGAGAAGTACGTCTTTCATTAGTACTTATGTAGTTGTCGGGTTATATTATATGATATGATTACATGTACTTATGTAGTTGTCGTATTTGTACTTATGTCCTACGTATGTCGTAGTAATAATTATGTATATGATATATTATATGATTATAGTACTTATGTAGTTGTCGGGTTATATTATATGGTATAATGATATATATGTTAGAGATGGTTATAATTTATTAAAATTTTGACTATTTTCATTCTTCAATAATTTTAGTTTTTATTCTGAATTCGATTATTGACTATTTTATCTATTTCATTATTACAATTATAATTGAATCGTATTTTATTTATATTATTGTTAATTTCCCTTTGACTATTTCAATTTTTCTAAACGAGTGAAGGTGGAAGTACCTACTGAAATTATTTGTAAAATATGCATAATGCCATTTTACTCTCAAATCCCATTAATAGTACAAGTGATATCTATTATATTCACCATTCATTCTCCATAACAATCATGTAACAGGCACTGCTAAAACTGGAATGGTATCATCTCATATTATTTTAATATGTATACTTTACTAAGATGATATAATATTTACATATCAAAAAGCGAATTATCCGCCAATTGGACAAGAATGTATGTATGTACGAGTATCTATGTTTGTATTGTGGACAAACACCTCGTTTAATCAAATATTTTCTGAATATAACAACATTATCGCTGAAGTGGACATTTTAAATTTAAATGGAAAAGAATTCGCCAAAAATATAAGAATGTTCTTACGAGAACCTCCAATGCGTAAACGAGTTTGAATAAATTTATATTATTTCTTTTCTCGTTCCTTTTCACAACACTGTCATAGCCCGATGGTTCTAGACTGTAGGACTGTTGAGTGTTGTGTGCATCGCAGTGACCTCTCCCTAATTCGAAACATTGCCATCGAGGCACAACTCCCATGTGCGCTTTGTTTACACATTTGTTCACGCCTCGTGTACCGGTCGGCCCAAAAAAGTAATGTGTTTGCGTTACTAATAATGCTATTGAGTGGTCCATCACGATCCTAGTCCCGGAGGGAGCGACTCTGTAGGCGCAGCTCACCCACTAGCGGGATGTGGAAAGTCTTTGCTTAAGTGTTTGCCTCTGGTCAGTGAGACTATTGACTCACTAGAGCAGCGGTAGACAATCGGTAATCCGAGGCCATAATGGTGTTAATCTAGTTAGAGCGGTAGAAACACTGTCCGTTAAAAATTAATGTATTTATAACCCTGCTATAGTTTACTTATTATTACCAAAGCCACGATAACCGCTAAGGTCATTTCATGGCCGTGTGGACCGCGCAGACACTTCGTCGTGTCGGTTAAGTAAATACACGAAGAATTAGTAAACATTTGTAAAAGTTTCTGTTGGTAAGAAAAAAAATGTGAACTCTACAACTTGTACGTTTGCACCAAAAAGAACTTAAAAGGGCCGCCCGAGACTTTCTTCCTCGCATTCGACGCATATCGGCCACCGACGCGTGCAAGTAATAGGACATTTTCGATCTATCGGCTAGTGATGTGTTAGACACGATACGCCTTATTGGATAACTATTTTCATTTGAGATATATTCCTACAAAATGTATCTATTTTTAGGGATTAGTAAGAAAAACTGGACCTCCATTGGGTCCTATATATGTCTGCCTATATATTATATTATACAAGTCGTATCATTAATAGGTCGAAATTCGAATATAGGTAATATTTAAAGTTGTAACTATATAATATACAACGGGCTTATACAATCAGTGCATTAAATTTGGGAAACGAATAATGAGGTCAAATAGACAAAAGCGTAGAATGATTATTTGTTCCAATTTTATTTTTTTTCAGAAATTATAAGATTTTTTATTTCCGTAAAACTATTCTATGTGAAAAACTGAGTTGAAAAAAAACTACATTTTTTAAAGTTAAGGACTATCTTACTGAGTAAAAGCATTGTTAATGTTCAACTTTCGAACTTTGTCGGTAATAAAAGCCTAAACAAAAACAATTTATAAGTCAGTTATATTCAGGGCATCATGTCAAATATTCTCCTGTTATTAAAATTCTACTAATAACCAAAAACATTGTTTCCATGCAAAATGTCATTATTCTTCATTATTTAATCTAATGAATCATTTTATAAATTTACGGCACTCTGCAGAAACACGGTGTATAGTTACAACTAAAGATATACTTTAATACAATATGTTATATTGTATACAGGCATTTCTATTGTTATATTCTTATAGAAACGGGGAGGAAAAAATGAAATTCTGAAAAATAAAATGAAAGATTAAGATCTGTCATTCGACTTTTAAATTATTTAAAAAAAATATTTCAAATTGATTTAGGTGCTTAGAATACTAATGTAGATAATATATAAAATCCAAATTGGTTAAATCCAGATGAGATGAGCTAGACAATATCCAAAACGCGATATCCTCAGAAGAATCTCAGGGTGATGGTTTAGTGGTCCTTGCGATCTGGCAAGGACCGCAACGCAAGTTAACGCAAATATGTACTGTCAAGAACTGCAAACACTGATGTCGATTAAACAACCAAGTCTGGTCCATCGCTCTTTGCGACTACTTCTGCACGACAAAATACGACTAGACCGTGCAGGAGTTGCGACTAGAGACTACACACCGTAATCGCCAGACTTTGGCCGAACAAATTTCCACTTTTTTCAAAATTTGGATATTTTTTTACAGCGAAGTCACCTTAGCAGAAGAAGTAAATAACGCCTTCAAAGCGTTCATTGTTTCCTTTCTAGGCGAGTTTTACAGCAGAGGCATTAACCAACTCCCATTAAAATGGCAAAATTGCATAGATAACAGCGATTAATGTTTTGATTATTTAATATATATTTTTCATTCAAAAATTTGCGTCTCAAATTTTCTTTGTAGAAAGGCAATTTATATCCGCTACTACAAAATGGCCGCGTGATTCACACGGATCTGCCGTTTGGAAAGTTAATCAATCGTACAGCGCGTCGCGTCATAGACCCATGGCTAGGTTTTGCCATCACTGACTGCTTTTCAATTATTACGGCTGCGAGAGCTGGCGATTTCGCCGGCCGATATTGGGTCAGTATTTATTATTCCGGGCATATTTGTGCCGTCGTTCACGACTCTGTGCCGGTATGGATATTCGCGCTGGGGCTGTGTTTCGTGACCGATGGGATCTGCTCAGCGGCCGACCGAGACGCGCTATCGGCCCTAACCTCCAGCGGATGACCCGCGTCTCGAGGAAAGGATTCCCGGACGACGAGCAATGCACTGCGTTGCTTCTTCTACTACAAAAAATATATTTGTCGTAGCGTGCGTATGCGAGACATTAGATACAATATATTGAGACAGAGAGAGATTTGCAGTAGTAAACGACAAAGTCTCCACCCGATGGGGGACGAGATGCTGAGACGGAACGAACGAACAAATATTTCCAGTCACCGGAGCTAGGGGACCATGGCCCGGGGCTTCTTCCATTAGTATGATGCTTGTGCGGGGATGATCATGAGCCGGATCCATTGCCCTGGCTTGCATAAATTCCATTCTTGACTATTGCGAAGCGATGAGATCATGGCCAGTTCACTAAGGCAGCAATTCATGCAGCGCCGTATGTGGTGGTTGCACGCCGAATCTGCGTTTCCAGACGCGACTACCTCCAACTCCGTAGACGCCGGATGCTGCGGCTACCAGTGGGTACTAAACCACGGCGCGACACAATCTTACGCAGAATCCGAAGTGGCTGGGTCAATTCAAGTACAGCTGGTCGAAGCGGGCATCCGTTCCAACGAAGCGGTTGTTAAGAATATCCGCGGAATTGTCCCGTACAAAGTTGGTACTCACGTGTTTCACGAGCCGCTATGATCGCACGCAGGACCTATTGCGTCGGTCCCCCGAATGAAAACTGGACTATATTCGATTTTGCGGCGTTAGGCGGCGGTCGATCGCCTCTCTTATATAGAGAAATCCACTACCCGTTCCCCCTATGCATCTATCATGATGATATCTGGACTAGATCTGCACTAACATTATTTCAATACATCACGAAAATTCCAACACATCATCTGGTTATAACCTCTACTAGTTATTTGTTATTTCTGACTCGATTTCACCGAGTTTATTACACATGTTTTATTACACATTTTGTTGGTCTAGTATATTTGTGTGATCCGAGAGGATGTTTGAGAAATACAAAAAAATATATAAGCAGATAGATATTTTCGTGAATCATAGACATCTAAATAGTGACCTCCCAAATTCAAAGCCAATTTTTTTTTTGGAATATGTAAATAAACAAGTTAATATTATAATTTTCTTAAACAAAGTATGTCACGTAGAATTTTCCCTACCTATCTATATAAGAATATAAGGATTAAAACTAAAACTAAATATTTCATTTATAATGCCTTTACAAGGGGAAGTTACATCTTTGATGATTAACTGTTCGTGGTTGTATAATATTAGCAGGGCGTTATTGCAGAATTATTATATCGTCAATCACATCAGTAATGAGTAATATATCAGGCGCTACTCAAGTAGGGAGTACCTGTATATAAACAATAAAATGGAAATACGACGTAGTACAGATATTGGGTCTTAAATAATACAATAAATGGAAATAATACCAATTAAGATACTCATCTGACTTATTACTAGACACATTTTATTAGCATTAAGAACATGGTTTGTTTGTTTGTTTAAGATACAAGCACAAGGTTTGTTTGTTGTGGTAAAAACATGGAGTCTTTACTGTGAAATTCCACAATGGACGGGTTTATTATCATATGATAATCTCTTACAACCAACGCTAATATGAAGTGTTTATATGAATGGGTGCTGATAAGATGTGTGTGTGTGTGTGTGTGTGTATGTGTGTGTATGTTTGTCTTCTTGTTATTTCATTAGATCGAAATAATTGAAATGCAATTCCGTTAATTTTATCCCAATGGAGCCGGGAATCGAAAACGGAACCTTACGATGTAAGATCAGGCGACATAACCACTATGCCTCCGGGCGGTGTATTATGGTATATTCATAATATTTTGATTTGCTTGTTATCTCGTTTCATTACCTTTTTCAGAGGCTCTTCTTTATTCGATTTTACAATAAATCCGTATATTACGAAATACTAAACGTTCTAGTCGTACCATATGATACCTTCTCATTTGTTGCACTCATGCCCCAATAATACAGCTCACTTTAGCAAACATGGCGCCTCAGTATCTGTTTTTTTCTGTATTACCTAAATTTCGTTTCAATTCATATATTCAAAATTACTAATACTACAAAATAAGTAAACCATAATGTACCTATATTCGGATTTTACCACCCCACTATACATATCTCGTATGTGTGGGGGTGTAGTTGATTTATTACTAAACATAATTAAATCTAGAACAAAATAAAATTATTAGTACCTAAATTAAAATCAAAGAACAAATGAGAAAATTAAAATAGTTAAGTTATTACATTATTATAGTTTAGGCCTCACAATCTTTGTTACATTGATGTTTTGTTATACCCACGTGATTTTCGTCTACTCCTTACATTCCTCTCACATTTTTATGACGTCACCCTGTCGCTAATCCCGTGAGTCGAGGATAAGGTAGATCCAAGTCCTGTATGTCAGAAGTGTATTGATTTTTTTGTTGCTAGAAATATGTATTGTCGCTGTCCGTATGTCGTGTTCAGTTTTGGCACTGTTTGTCGGTTGCGCTGTGTTTTGTCGTAGTGACTTTTCTGGATCCACTATAGTCTATTATGTTGGTCTCATCGAAGCAAATGTTGCGAAATTGCGATATTTCTGAGTATGTTGTGTCGTGGTGATGTTTGCTGGATCCACTATAGGCTATTATATTGATCTCATCGAGTAAATGTTGCGAAATTGCGACATTTCGAGTATGTTGGTTGATGGCTTGGGGGCATGACTAATGCGACTGCCAAATCGCGGTAAGTGAGGAAAGCGACCATTTTATGTACGAAGCGTATTGCAATTTGAATCTAAGTATTCCTGTATATACTGAAAGTATATTATAATGGGAATAATAAGCAAATACTTGATAGTTATTATTTTTAACCTTTATACACCTTGCAGTAACGGCTCACATTATTGTTTGACGACAATTATCTTTCAGGTGGCCGGCTTATAAAACAGATGCAGATAGATAATTGCTAGTTGCAAAAACACATGGGCGAATTTCACCAATGTAATTTAGGAAAGGTTACCGCGTTTAACGACATTTATCTGATTATAACAGAAAAATCGCTTGCACCAAAAGCCGTGTCAGGTAAACCTGCAGTTAGAGTCGCCGCATTACAAACGGGCCACTTGGGCCATAAAATTCGGTGCATGAAGTCACGTTCCGTAAGGCCATGCAAATGCGAGAAAGATATCATGATTCTAATGATTCGTCGCGAATCTCCACATTTTACTGCGGCGAATATAGAGATCTTGGACCATTCCGTTCGATTAACGGGCGTACCCACGGTTATGATTGACCATCCCAAGGAACACTGAGACCTGTACAGATGCACTCTCATTGGCGGTTAGCAATTCAAAACTACCTACAGGGGCCCAGTATACAGGCAGTAGCTTCTCTTGGAACAAAATGGAAAACGAAGCGAGCGATGTCACGAGTCGTAAGAGCCACCACAAATAGTAATACGATAACTATACTATTGTACCAAAGGCGCCATCCGTGCTTTTGATTGAAATACGCAGGAAGAGGTCTCAATTGTTCGTCATATAGCCGCCACACCCCCAGAAAAAGTAAAAAACAAAGCGCAGAAACGTTCACTTTCCACAACCCTGAGCCGCGTAACGGCAAATACAGGCGTTTGTCGTTAAGTACCCCTCAGCTAATTTCTCTCGCACCCCACCACAGCCAAACCTTGCCACCCGAGAGTGCGCTCACTGTTTTCTCTGTATACAGTGACAGGGGTGTGGCGAAGGAGAGGTTCCTGCAAGCCTACAAAAGTAAAAAAATAATGAAGGATAGTTCAACGCCTCTAAGACATTTTAACCACTGTTCTAACTGGGTTTACCTTAAACGGCATTTGGTGCAAGCGTTTTTTTCTTTGAAACTCAGTTAAACGTCGTTAAACGCGGTTAACTTTCCTGAACTGCGTTGGTGCAGGTCGTCCCTAGAGTCTAGTTTTAAATAACCAACGAGAATAATAAAGGTTACGGTAGCTCAGATGAGGTATCCAACGTACTCGGACATGATAATAATGAAACAGCAAAGTGGAAGATGTATGCGAGAGAGCGGGGCGAGTGGATCGCCGCGTACGGTGACAACGAAATACCAAATTGCATTGCATTAATCGGACAGGCATTGCAATAATTTGCCAGAGGAACGGAGCGCGCTGCGAGGCGAGACGAGCAGGCAACGAGGCCTGACAATGTACAGATGCGTACTTGCGCGCGGGACGACAGCCGCTCGGCTACTTCTCGGGCGCGGGCCACTCTTTGTGCACAGTGCAGTGCCCATATCACATCGTGAAGTGTGACAGGCACGCTCGCTCATGCGTGCGCGCGCCCGTCCAGCTACGTCATATTAAATTTTAAAAATGTAGAGCTTTCCAAAGAGCTATTCACATAGTTATATACATATGTAAAATAGTTAGGCGCAGATATATAGAGAGAAATCTATGAACGAAATTCGGCAAAAAGGCTCAACAAGTTTTTCCTGTGAGGATCATAATAATCGCTATAGACATAAAAAATGAAAATAAAAATCGGTAATCTCGGAGTCCGAGTTGAAGAATACTCTAAACATTTTGAAATTTAATAGTTTATTTTGTAATATTTCCAACCTCTTACAAGAATTTATCAACTTATCGACTTATAAATTGATACCAGGATAAGGTATTTAAAAATCGTTATCTACAAATCAAATCTAAATTATTTATTACATTTTCAAAAAGTATACTTTTT
>JAOPUG010000376.1:7742726-7753360 GCA_027564375.1 Micropterix facetella | reverse complement strand
TGTAAGATATCGCTATAGTGATAAGTCCGCCATTTGTGCTTCTTTTACTTTCATCGAAAACGTGTGTAATGTTCCAGGTGTAATATTATTTTTAGCACAATAAAGTTATTCTATTCTATTCTACAAACATGAGACTAATAGCTACAATCCACCCAAAGATGATAATTTCAACGACATCTCTGATATCATGCCATAGGTTTTGATTAATAAAGCCAATTTTTCAAGTCTGAGTTCTGATTCATCGCTTCATTTAGATGAAAGTAATTTCACTTTTGTATTCCTTCTGGTAGCTTAGTCTATCATTCTAATTCAAATCCTTGGAAAAGCACGTTTAAACTAATCGAGTCATTTACTCTGCCATGCGCTGTTTGATATTATAAAAAAAAAAATATCAGTCTTTAAACATTCTCTTTCCACTTCAGAATATGTTCTCTTCTGGATTTTATATTTTTTTCGTGAAACGTCTGTAATATTTCAAAACAGTACTTTAAATGACGAATGTATGTTACACAAGGGATAGTACAGACGCCAAAAAATGTAAAAAATACGCAAATCACATATTTCGCCTTTTTAAACGAATACATATTGTAACATTACTAGGTACATTACTAGACACTTTTATTTGATTACAAGATGGTAAATGACACACTGTGCGATGACGGGACGTCTTCACAGCCACCTGCGAAGCAATATCCTCTTTACCCAATCGTAGATGGTATTAACAGTTCGGTAACATCATTTCTAGTTATTATGAGGTACATATAACATTTTAAAATAAGAATGTTATTGCATTTTTAATTAAATTCAATGAACTATTGACGAGTATCCATTTTTTTAAAAACTATAACATATTCAAGGGTGCATCGATACTCAAACTTGATTTGATCAATATCTTTGAAAATTTTAACCATAAAAAATGTCGATGTAGACAAAACATATAACACTTCGAATAGGCATATAGAAAATATCTCCTAGTAAATCCTTGAATTGACCGTCGGCAGCTAGTAAACATCATCATCATTATATTAACCTCAGATTGTAAACATGTTTTATAAATACATATACTCATACATTGAGATACGTCAGAAACCAAACTGAAAAAAAATCGGTGTTCTTCTTTTATCAATTTAAGAATTGCAGCTAAGTACGTATCTAACATTAGAAATGTTTGAATTTAATATTTGAATTATGTATTGTCTGGTCAATACTTAATAAGGGTTGGATTTAAGACCAACCTCGGGTGAACCCGTCACTCCGAGGCGTTTCAACGAACTTTATCGTTATATCGCCCCGAGATGAGCGTAAGGAACTATGCCAATATATATCCAGATATCCCACTACGCCACTGCCCGCGAGAGTCCGACTTCTTACTACGAGGCACTGGGAATTTTCAAACCCAGTGATGTACCCTCGTGCCCTCGCTCTCAGTTGTGGTCAGATTTCTCCGACCTCAAGTCTGCTCCCTGGTTTGAAGGCGCTCGCGCGGCTTCTACTATAAGATTGCGTCAATTCGTACCGAATTATCCCGGGAACGTGGCGTTCTTTACTCGGCAATATCCCGAGATTGGGAGGCCAAAGAGTCGTTTCGAAGGATAGGCACCTTAAGGTACATGTCTATCCCCGCTTTCTAGTAGAAACGTGTATTAATTGTAAAAAAGATAATACTTGGAAAAACTGTAAAAGTCAATACAGTATAAACATTATGTGTTTTACTTTATCAGAATCCAGAAACTTTCAGTATGGCTTAAGTATTCATAATCGTGCTAGGGAAAAGTTGTTATTTTTGTCTTTCTATTTTCAGCCAACATATTCCAAAATTGCTCCTATCATAAATAATTTTCGAACTTTATGCCATCTGTCGTGGCCAGTGGACCAGGTCGGACAGCTTCCGTTATAACAAGAGATCGATTTGGTCTAGAGCATTTCTATTCCGCATTGTCATGTCCTGGCGGTCACGGACGATTTATACGCAATAACTGTTGTTACGTGGGGCCCGTGTTGATTTGTCGTCGCTTCTGATTCTGTTGGACAATAACTACACACGACTCCATTTGCCACCAATTTGGTCAGTGAACTCTGTTGCGAGTTACTGAATTGTAGTCTTTACTGATTCTATAGCAACACTGGTGGACTATACTCATGTTTTTAGATACTGTGAAGATCTTATTTCAAAACGTCTGAGTTTTTCCAAATTTAAATGGGATTCCAATTAAAAAGAGATAATAATGCTGATCATATGTTTGCTTAAGATAATATTTTTGTTTCTATTGTATCCATATGTTTTATGCTATTAAATGTATACTTTCTTTTCTCCGAAACGTCTTCTATTGAAGGGTGTATTTTTTTTAATATGTAAACGTCTGCAATTCTCTAAATTATAATGAAATATTAGGTACCTACCATTTTACAACTGTCAGCAAATATGTCATAAAAATGGTTTAGTAGTTTTTACATTATTATTAAGTAGTAACGGGACAAATAGAAATCCACTGATTTCAGACAAAAAAGTGTGAATATATTATGTGTAGCGTAACATGGTGTCCAAGAATATGTCATTGGTTTGCCAAACTTCGTTTATCAATTGCGCCAATCAGTGAGGTAAAATATTAAATAGCACTATAAGATAGAAAAAGAGAGAGAGAGAGAGAGAGAGAGAGAGAGAGAGAGAAAGAGAGAAAGAGAGAGATTCAGTCCCACGTGGCCAGCCTCAACCGAAGCCCTCGTGAGATTCTGCGGTATGTGGTGGATCCCCTCCTACATATAGAGAAATCGACTATAACCTCCTCCATCCATTATCGTGTGAAATTTGAGTCGAAAATCAGAAGCTGGAAACAAGGCTCAAGATTAAATAATCATACGGGTATTTTTGCAGGCTGGAGTTAAGCCATCAAATAATACAAAGCCCTTGTTCTGCTAACCAATACGTAATGTTTTAATTGAAAATTTACTGTTGTGCAAATTATCTCGTAAAACAACTGATATAATATCACAAGTAAATAATTTTCTAATCCATCCTGCAATTATATATGTAGATGACGTACTCTTAACCCTAACGGTATTCAACGGTAACATAGTAGGTGATAGCACGCAAATGTTCTCGCTTGAGCTCCATTGTAGCATACGAAAAGGCGGGAAGTGGTGACAAAATAAATACCAAAAACTGTATTGTTTATTATTATTATTGTAAATGGCCTTTTACGTTCGATATTTAAACAAATTTGGTATTTAGAAACAAAGCATATAATAGTCATAAGTCTGATGCAAACATTTGACAGCTCTTAGATATTTTTTTTAGTCATTGTATGCTGCCCGGCTGTATCGAGAGACTCTTTGTCAGTACGAACCCTTCTGTCTTGATTGGGTGGTATAATGACCCCTTCCCCCTTCTCCCCGCCGAAGTTGGTTTTTGCTATTTTTTAGTATTATCTTCATTGAGTATTATCAAATTAAAATATATTAAAGAATACTTTCATAAATATGATGGTAGGTATATATTCCCATGCTCATAGCCTTCACGCGCTGGATCTCGTATAGCAGGGATGTAACACGTCCCGCAGAGGCGTCGCAAGGAGCATGTAGATCGGCCAGATTGCTTACGAGCACGCTTTACACATCCAGCTACATCTATATTTCGCTAACGTACCGACGCGTACGCGGTAATACGAAATCGTGAGGATATTCTTTGAAAATTTTTCGGCCGGACGCGGCGAGATCAGAGCGGCGAGTCGGCATCTTGTCGCGATCGCCTGGCACAGATTAGACAACGTGCGAACGGATAAAAAACACCCGAGCATCTATTCTGTAAAGCGCGCGTATTAGTATGTCAGATCAAATGTCGCGGAGGATGGAAAACAACACCAGCATCATCGTTAAGAAGTCTGTGAGTTCGCCAGGTGGGAGCCTGAGAGCCTGTTGCAAAAATGCATCACAAAGGGCCATTTCCTTAACTGCTGGAAAGATGGTCTCCTCCGTATAATCCTTAAGATAATAAGAAATTTCAGTCCGATCCGAAAGCGTACTTGCTCATCATGCTACTTCCCATAATACGTAAGGTGCTGGATGTGCTTGTACGAAACCGGTTGGATACGACAGTTTGGTTTTATCAGAAAAAAGAGAGCGAGAATGGCAGGATACTCGTATGTTAGCAATGGTTCTGCATTTGATTTCGGAATCGAGAATCCCAAGAGAATCCACAAAATACGCATTTAGATCGTCGAAATTGAACTGAACTCTAACATGTGTTCCTTTGTCTCTACCAACTTCAAGTGAATGCAAACTATACAAGTTTCCGAGGCGTCGAATTCGAGATATTATACCGAATGAAGTTTTCTTCACGTTTCGACAGAGCTGAGTACACCGGTTTCTGAGGGATCTGCACGTTTGCCAGAGTTCTTTTGATGGCGATATTTGATGGATATATTTGGCTTTATCTCGATTCGCCATCAGTGCTCGTATTTAATTTTTTATCCAGGTACTGAAACATCTTTAGATATTACTTTTCTGACAGGAGCGTGAATGTCAAAGAGTTACAAAATTTCATCAGTAAGGAATTGGACCTTGACGTCGATATATGGAAGGCTTACTAACACTCGAGTCTACGTTATAATCATCTCCCATTAGGCGATCATAAGACATAAATTTTAAATATCTCACCTATGCGAGCGGGCGGTTTGAGCTTGCAAATTCGATATGTTAGGTATAATAAGATGAGAATGTACTAAATCAGGTGACGAAGTTAGAAAAATATCTAGCCATATATGGGAATTTTGGAGGTGATGGGTCGCTTGTCATCGAAGAGATGTGAAATTCAAAGAATAGCATTTAATTTAGTTTCTTACATGATATGTAATTTTTGAGTAAGCACGTGTTGAGGTAGCCCATCGCTATGAGGTGTAGATAGTTAAAAGTATGTGTTTCTAATGCTATATCTAGTTCGTTAAAATAATTTATTCCCGGAGGACTGTAAATCACACAGAAGAGGGACGACATAAAACTTCACTTCTATAAAAATAAATTCAGCCTTGAATTCATATTGAGATGGTGACTCAGCGATAATTTTATGAGTGAAATCGTCCCTTAAATAAAGGCCGACACCATCTCAGCGTTTATTTAATGATCATGTATGATAAGGTAGAACCCAGGCGAAGACGGCTTTAGGCAGATTTCTCTTATCAAAATTGTGTTACTATTAGTATCAGAAAAGCTTTAACTGATTTAAAAGGGGCAGAACTAGACTTAACGCTGTCGACAGAAGTCGACGCCCGCCAACGACAGACTCTGCATAAAATGTGTGGACTACTGAAAAGCTGGTGCGAGAAAACCCACGAATGACATTTAAGGACATAGAGAGATCCTTACCATTAGTTCGTTTAGTGTTCCATCCATCTTACACGAACATCTTGGTGCGAGGAAACCTGCTATCGTTGGATACCTCGTATGCTCTCCGAAATGGAAAAAGAAGCCGGTGGATTGGTTCTGGAAAATGCCACTACGTTTCGAAAATGAGGCATCAAGGCGTGTTTCTGTAATCATTCCTAGCGACGAAATATGGATATATCAGTATGATCCCGAAAACAAGAAGCTTTCGTCGGTAAGGGTCTTTCCAGGTGGACAATTGCCAACAAAATTGCAAAGACATCGGATCATTGGTAAAAAATGGTGGCCAGTTTTTTTTTGCGTAGTGGACATTATGCGACATCAATGCTAGAAAATTGTAGATCAGTTAACTCAGAATGGTATACAACAGTCGCATTGCAAAAGTTTTCAAAGCTGTGTAGGAAAGATGAGCAAAGACCGGGTTTAGGGGAAACATGCTGCACAACTACAACGCGTCTTCACACACTTCCCTCAAAGGAAAGTTTTTTTCAAGTGCTGATGAAGCGGTGGCAGCTTACAACCATTTCTGATCTGTCGTAGCAAAACTGGAATAAATGTTTCGAGAGCTGGTTTAAGCAGATGGAAATTTGCAAAGAGAATAATGGATAATATTTCGAAAAAATATAATATAAATTATAAAAAATATATTGTTTACTTTTCGCGTGTCTCAAAATATTATATAGTAACCTATGTAAATATATTTGAAGAGCAAGTGAATTACTTAAGGATGCGTTATCGAATGAATGTTGAATTATCGAAATTTGTTGAAAACCGGTGGATGTGGTACAACCATGCAGTTTTCCGTGAAACGATTAGTGACGGCAGTAGTGGCATTATTTCGCTTCTTTGTATAATATCTTGTCGGCACGAGGCCTTAGTCCTCTTTGAGGATTCGCTATATCAATGAAAGTGATTGAAAGTGGCCAGGTGTGCGAGAACATCTTGAAGTTTTCGATTGGTTGTGATGGTTCTCTTTGAAAGGAAGGCAAATGAGACCATGATTTTCCCTACATCAGTCAAACAGTTATTCATTGGGAAAAAAATATGGCCTCTGTATAAAGTTTGTGTCTCATAGGTGACATAGATTATGTAATAAAGTTTTTGAACCTATTAGGAGTTTTTCATTTCTCCATGTGTCTGTGCCGGCCACTCTCTAAATTGGGTTTGCCAAGACGATACGAATCCACGGTCCAAGAGGAATGAAATAATGCAACTTTCATGCGAACTGTGAAAAGTGATTTTACGACAGACATAATGTTTACGTTTTTATTTGGGATTCGCAACAAACCTTTTATTCGGGATTTGCTTTCCAAGATGTCGATACGTGTTTCCATCTTAGTAAATCGTTCATGCAGTGATTGTAGTAATCCTTGTATTTTCGCTTTAAATTTAGCGAAATCGGATATTAAATACTCAAGAGATGGGGTTTGATTAAGAGAAAGGAAATATAACCGCTGCGTAGGCCGTGTTTCAAAGCACTCCATGCCTTCGTCATATAGCCTTTATTATAGTCGATCTATGGTATTCTAAAATCACTATCAATTTACCAATATTATTAAATCCTTGTAACAGCAGGTCCAAATGTATGTTTGACAATCAGATGAAATCGTTAAATATGTCAGAAGTTCCACTAATATCACAACTATAAATTGACTGATTAAGTAACTAGGTAAAATTTTGACGTTTTCTTGATAACTATAACTATATTCAATGATAACTATATTCTAAAAACGTTTAATAAAAAATAAAATTTAAAATGAGAGCCATTGAAAATTTGAACTGTTCGCGGTGGCCCAATAGACAAATCTACAATTACTCCGTAAAAATAATTGTACTTATTCCGGGACATACAATGACTTTACTATAACTTTGTATAAACTTAGTCAAATACATAGCAAATTATATTAGTTGCCTTTACGTTTCTGTACTATGAAACAAATTTTCGAAACGAGTGTCCGAATGGCGATAACGGAGATTTGAATCATACCAGTCGTCTTATATGCATCCTTCGAGTGGTTTCCCCACCCTCTCGCCATTACAAAAAGTGTAAGCATTGGACCCGTCGAATCGTATGAGTATATTGACAGATGCGGTGTCTATTCATTTCTACCTCGGAACTTGTTAATAGTGAATACTATGACATGACTGTCGATTCTGGAGCATGATCGAATCAATGTCAATCGTTCAATTCGCATTTGTATGTGCTCTTCACATTGGAACGACAACAGTAGCCAACCATTTCGAATGGAGCATTCGAATCATCAGAAATTTTCTTCAATTTTCTTTACATAATACACCCGACCAATGCATTTGAGCAGGTTACATGGCAACAGATGCGTTTCGGACGGACAGACGAGTGACACATATGATTAAATCGTAAAAACGTGATAACCATATGAATGACGATTTTAAGGCATGAATTATACAGTGAGGTCTGTTTAACAAAGCCAGCGAGAATGGATAACCGCGTTAATCGTTAGCCCTAAAGAAGGTCATAAAATGAGTCGAAGCGGTTTAGAACGATATTATAAAGTGGATAGCGAGCATTATAGAGATAATAGGTTGACTTAGCAGTAACGAATATAGAAAGATCGCATGGAAATTGAAGAGACCTTTAGATCTGTTTATTGGTCAATAGTATCGGGCGAAGGACAGTAGTCTTCCTTCCACAACCCCGAGCAGTTATAATGACTTTTGTCATCTTCTCTGCCCAGGAGGTTAAACGCAACAGAAACCACGAAAGAACCTTAAGGTAGTAGCTTTACCCGTACAGAGCCAAGATCGTTAACTCCGTAGAGGCTGTAAAAGAGAATCAAAGAGGGGGAAAGGACGATTGTGTTTAATCCAATGGCGCCCATAATAGCGTTGTGTTTCTTTCCGTAGTTGTTTTGTTTTTTTTTTTCAAGTGATGCAGCTTTACTCCAAAAGGCTTCTGTGCGGATAATGCGTCGATTACACCTTAGAAAACAAGGAAACGTAGACACTCACAAAACGGAACTAAGGTGGACTAGCCCTAAACGTAAGTCTAAGTTCGGGTGGTCAAGCCATCCCCTCATTTTATCCTCAACATAAGCAGGTAGGCCGGCACCAAAGAATAGAGTTTGCGCCGCATATCTTATTCACACTGGAATGCAATTCGAGCAAGCGCCCCGCGAAGACATGCCTTGTCTTTATCTCTCCCCGGTCGCTGACTTTATTAAGATTTGCATTAATTCAGTACATTTACAAGTCACACATCGCCTCAGTCGAAAGAGAGCGAAGAGGGTCGCGCATTGTATTGCCAAAGAAACAACAAGACGTGCTTTCCATACAATAATATCGCAGCATAGCTGTGTTGACAACCTAGTGGTATTGATAAAAACCCTGGTCGGGAGTAGAATTTACAGATATTTGTAACTTAATTTCAAAATTAACTTAAAACCAGTCTTGCAATTACAAATTACAAGAGCATTCGGATAAAATTCATGTCATGTATAGAAAAATAAAATTTAAATTATTATTTTATCAGAATTCAAAATGAATCAATAAAAGAATATAAAATGTAAAAACAAAATTGTAATTCAAATTAAAATTAAAAAGCAAAATGAAAGTGCCATATCCAAAATGTAATTGAGATAGCATATTCAATCAGTCGACTCAACAATTATATTTATATTTAATCGCCTTTTGCAACCAATTAAATATTCAAACCGATTTCCAATGTCAAAAATTAATTTAAAACATCTAAAATTAGAAATTATTAGAATGAGCGAAGCGATCCGCATAATATAATGATTAAAATTAACTTAAAATAGTTATTTAAATAACAATTATTTTTTAGTTTACCACGTTTTTAAAACGGACTAAAAACTATAAAATAATTTATCTTATCTCCATACGGAAAACGAAAAACGTGGGGCGCATGCAATAGATTGTTAATTAATGCATGAATAGTTCACAGCTCACATCTAAGTTAGTAGCAAATAGCAACTTGTCAATCGCAATTCAAATTCAAGCAGACACATATTTGGGAAATAATAACCCTGATCTTGTTGTTTCGGACGATTTGTTTATCAGTCAAATATGTTTGAGCAAAGTCCAACTGCTTGATTATCCTAAAATCTGAATACTTGATAGTGTTGATTCTTGAGTTTCTTGTATTCAATAACACACACGTTCTTGAACTCGAACTAAATGGCAGGTGGCGGAGTCGATAAACACTTTCTGATGCGTAAACTTGGCGCTATTTCAAAATCCGCATGCAGGATTTGAAGAGCTTTCATAAATTTGTGATGAATTGTGATTGATGAAAACGTGGGACGCTATTGTGTGAACTGTAAACTATTCATGCATTAATAACTTATCTATTGCATGCGCCCCAGGTTTTTCGTTTTCTGTATTGGGCTAGGAGAAATTATTTTATACTTTTTAGTCCGTTTTAATAACGTGGTAAATTAAAAAAATATTTTTTATTTAAATAATCATTTTCTGATTTTTAATCTTGTGTGGATGAAATGTTACAATAGATTTTGATGAGACGTGAACATACACATGTGGAAAATTTCTAACCTCTGCACTGAAATGTCAAAGAACAGTTTCTCTTCAGCTCATCTTACCTCAAACAGAAAATTGTTATACCTACCTACCAATAATATATAAATCTGTTTAATCTAAACACATATTAGCGTCATTACAATAAGTGTTCATAGAAAGAAATTTCAGTGCAGACATTTCAATGCATTTGACAGTCAAAAAATTCTTTTTTATTTTTTTCAAGCAAGGCGAAGCGTTGCCTAGCGACCTTAGCCGATGGCAGCGCTGCGTTTTATAGCAGCGTAATTCAGATTGCGACTGCTAGATGGCGCTGTTTATTTAATTTTATTATTAATCGAACTTAAGACGGACTAAAGGTATATTGAATTGTAATGTATCCAGAACCAAAGGTGTGTGCAAAATTTCAGCATGATCGGATATCGAGAAGTCAGTTTAAAATCGAATGCAAACTTGTACCGAACAGACATACACTGGATAAACAGACAAACATACAAACAAATGTACAATAAGCGGCTGACTGATGTAGATACAGCAAGAATAGTCTACTTAAGTTACTTTCACAGTAGTATGTCCTATGGGATTCTTCTCTGGGGACGCTGTGCGGACATTAATTAATTTTTGTACTACAAAAACGTGCTGAAGGGCTATATATAAACTTGGTCCTCGGGTTTCCCTTAGTCTCGGGAAAAATTCAAAGAGATAAATATCCTTACTGTACCGTCACA
>JAOPUG010000376.1:7707917-7722799 GCA_027564375.1 Micropterix facetella | reverse complement strand
CACAAATTTAGACGAAAATTAGTCAGATATCTTCCAACTAAACATACTCAGTAACTTTAAAAAATTGGGAGGATTAAGACAAAGCGGTCATCCGTTAAAACACATTCTATTATTTATAGACAAATGAAATTAAATGAAAGCGGTATTAAAAACTGGAAAATAGAAACCCCAACATAGGTAATGTTTTAAATAGAAATCCCAAGATAAGGTAGGCACTACATTTTTAGCATTTCCTACCAAAGCGTAGAAGCGGAACCGGTGAGACTTTGCTGTCTTTCTGTCTGACTATCTTTCTGCGTGTACTTATGTATATCACCATTGTTATCTCGATCTGCTTTAAAACTATCGGTATCGTATTTGGCGTAGTCATGCCAAATTTGCTTGCCTACACCTAGCCTAATGACCAATAATTTTTGGAAAAAGACCTATTTTATCTACACATATTTTTTTTTAATAAGAGGGGCTAAAAGGTATTTATTTTTTTTCTTAGTCGAGTCCTGTTTATTTGAAAGTGCTTATTTGGTAAAAAGTTCTCCGTCGAACATAACAATGGCGTTCCGATTGGAATACGTCACCAATAGAGCAATATTTTTATATGTCAAAATTAAAAAAAAAGACATTCGTTTAAAAGAAAAGAGTCAAGCATTTTTTCGAAAGTGAGTAAATTTGAGAATCATGAGGTTATTAAATTCCTAACAAAAGAGGGGAAAGCACCTACCGAAATCAATAACCGCTTGTTGGCTATTTAAGGGACCGATGTTTCGTCGTTTTCCACTGCGAAATTATGGGCAATCCAGTTCAATTTTGGGAGAGAGTTATTGGATGACGATTCTCGCAGTGGACGCCCGATCCAGGTGACATCGCGAAAAAGTTGAAGACGTCACCTTGGCGAACATTCGGCCGGCTACATAACAGTGAGTAAAGGCTACGTAACACTCAACGCGTAATTCGAATCTTGCGAAAACATTGGCATGAATAAGGGCAGTTGCCGGTGGGTGCCCAATATGCTCAAGGTCGAAGACCAGCGTTAACCATCGGTAGCTGCGAATGAGTTGCTTAATAGTCTCAATTTAGAAAATGTTTTATGCCGCGGTACACAACTTTAAGAGCCTCAAGGCGGTAGTCGAGGGCAGAAATCCCGACCACCGCCCGGGTAGTTATAACGACTATGGTCGTTTTGTCTACCTGGGATGTCATGCAACGACAATCACGCGCGTACCAGAAGGCTAAACGCGCGGGGGGTGAGCGTAGAGACCACATCCTCCGTTCCGCCCTGAGTGACCCATTTATTGACTAAAAATACTATGGTACACAACTACAGTCCCGAGATCAAACAGCAAAGCATGCAATGTCAACCGCGAAGAAATTGAGCTCTTATTAAATCGACCTGTATACAACGGTAGGCCAATCAGACTATATATCATAGTAGTTACGCTCATCATTCACTGACTGATCGCGTAACGCATAATGCTGTAGATGCTGTGTAGTGATAGGAGTGATGGCAGGGGGGGGGAGGGAGGCTAGCTAAGACACGCCGAGCTAAATATGCTACGCTAACTATGTAAATACCCTGGCTAAGGCACGTCGAAATTATAGGGATTCACTACTTTGGCATAAATTCACAATTGGCATAAAATAATCACTGGCATAAAAACTGGTACAGTTAGGTAACAATAGCAGTTACAAATTCACCAGTCGAGAGAGAAAATGGAACTGTCGCGAGTAATTTCGGCTTCGTAATTTATTAGTAGTTTGAAGAGGGTTATCTTAGCAACTATGATGAGCTTATTCCTAGTCAATAAGGAGAAGCATTTTAGAAAAACAACAATATATCGCTGATATTCAGAATTCCGACTTTGACGTGCCTCCTCTAGATTTCTCTATTCACAGGTCGACCATAAAAGATGTAATACAAGAAAACGTCGTTGCTGTAGCCCAGCGAATACAGAAAGACTGGCGTGCGACATATGAGCAGATTCACGCCCGAATTTACAGTAGAATATTGGTCAATACCTCAGTACTGGCTGATGCTTGGGTCATATTGGCTCCGTGGAGCCTGGGCTAAAATGGCCGTTGTGTTTTGGTCGGCCCAGCTTGCGAAGCAACTCCTATTCAGGAGCCTCCACGAAGAGGGACAAACCCGGTGAACCTGCTGTGCGGCTGACCCGGGGACGGGAACTCGGGAATGACCTGAACAGCTGGCGCACGGGCCGGGCAACCGGCCTTGTTGTCACTGACTGTTTCTGAAGGAGTTTAGAAGTGTACGCTGCTTAAGACAGCGGGGGTAAGTATGTACATCTAGTGCTTATCCATAGATATGATAGTGTGGGCCACCCGGTCTCGGGTGAGAGTTGCCGAGCAAAGGCCGCCCCGTATCCGCCAAATTCCAGTAAGGAATGCCGCTTTAGAAGTAGAGCACCGCACAAGCGACCTCGGACCTGTGACCAGCAGAGGGATCGGAGTAATTTGATCCGCGTCTGGGAGTAAGGGTGCGAGGATCCCTACTGGGTTGAAAACTCCCAGTGCCTCGCGGTAAGGTGTTGTACTCTTACGAGCCTAGGTGGAGCTTGGTATATAGATTTGTCTACGTCCAAAGCCTTTGTTATAAATATCGTTAAAATGCTCCGGGGTGGACGGGTTCACCCGTAGCAAGTGACAATTCATAAATCTGGTCGGTCTGGGGTCTAATGGGGTCGTGCAGCTCGGGTCTCAATGCCCAACTCTATCACGGACGGCCAGACTCCCAACTCAACACCTATCCGGGGGCCTCCTCGAAGAGGGACGAAACCGGTGAACCTGCTGTGCATGGTGGCTTATCCCCATATCCCAGGAAGCCCTCGGGCGATCCTGGATGTCTGAGCGATGGGCGACATGCCGGCCTTTGCTTGACAACCTTTCTGAAGAGGGGACCTCTGTATCCCGGACATATGCGGTGACACGGTCACCCCCCCCCCCCCAGTATCAAAGTAAAGCGATAAATCGGCGGTGAAAACTTTGGATGGATGGTTGCTCGATGCACTGGTCGGTGTGCCGGCCGTTTCTCAACAACAAATAGCCAGAGGAATTTGGAAGCGCAATGCGACCTAAGGAAGTGGGGGTAGTTAGGTAACTTATGCTCTCTACCATTAGAAACGATACCTTGGTCACCCGATCTCCTCGTAAAGGGCGCCTCGGATCCGCGATAATTCCAATGAGGAATTGCCGCTTACTTAAGATAGAAAATCGCGCAAGCAAACTCGCGACCAAACGGGAGGTCGGAGAAATCTGACCAAATCTGAGATTAAGGGCGCGATGGACGCCACACTAGGCTTGAAAATGCCCAGTGTCTCGCGGTAAGGATTGGACTCTTACGGGCTGAGGTGGAGCTTGGTACGTAGATTTGTATTCGTCCTTTAAGTCTCTTTGTTTCACTCCAGGGTGATATGACAATAGATCGTTGAAAAGCTCCGCGGTGGTCGGGTTCGCCCGTAGCAGTTGACAAATCTCAACTGGTCGGTTTGCCGGCTTTTACCAACTGACCAATAGCCGGTGGAGTGTGGAAGCGCAATGCGACGTATCCCAGTGCCTCGTGGCGAGGAGTTCGACTCTCACGGGCAGTGGCGGAGCTTTATACGTGGATTGTGCATGTCCACAAGTTCTGCGCCCATCTCGGGGCGATATAATGAGAAAGTTCGTTGAAACGCCTCGTGGTAGCGGATTTGCTAGTAGTACGAATCTTTAAACCTAACCCTGTTCGTATATGTCAAGTGGTAAGGAGGAGGAAGGGGTGATATAAAAGAGACGTCTTAGTGGAAGACGTATCGGACACTCATTTCCTATAAACATGTTTTAAACCATACAGCTATCAACATGAAATATGGCATATCATAGAATTTGCTTACTGGCACTTGTCAGAGTCAAAAGTGGAAACATATTTTTATCTAGTCATTATGAGGTGCCGAAAGGAGTAGATTTGATGAAAAGGAGCCAGACGTTAACCCAAAAAAAAAATACTTTTATATCCTCCAAAAATTTGCCATTGTCTCAATTTACGATTATTCTGGACTCTTTTTGATATTTTGCAAAAAAGGAAAGTACCTGATCATTAAATTTGAAATACAGCTGTATTCGCCTTAACTGTGGCGAATAGTTAAAGCTCGTGCATCGTAAACACATGTGGTTGCGCCGTCGCGATCGTGTCGTAACGCTTAATTATCGTCCAGCTAACACTGCCGCGGTGGCCTCTGACTACCAATTGTTCTCTGTATTGCACTTGTAATGAGAACTGTTATATCACTATTCAGTATCTCCCATACCGTCAAGGCCGAAGTAATAAAACACAAAGAAAGTTCTGACTCGCAACTGCCAAATGGTAATAAAGAACTAGCTAGACAGTCATTTGAATTTCAATCTGTATTATCCATAATACAAAAACGTCTCTAAATAATTCATTTAAAATTTGCACGTTGCTCTAGTTATTGCATGGGGCAGGGCAATCCTATCTGCATTACTCAATCCCCTTATTAAATCGCTAAGTAATCAAGAAAGCAAACTCCCGTGACCCATCTGACAATCATTTCGCAAAAAAAAAGTACAAATGTAATAACCAACACTCCAAAAAAAATTAATACTCTCGCAGCGTAGGAGACAGCCAAATATGAATCTTTATACTTTTGAATAAACCCCATTGTGTAAAACGAGAGCCTGTTATTGTTCAACAAAAGGAAGTATAACCCGAGTTGGTCCCAGAAATATCACCGTGCGTAGCGGATTCAAAATAGCTATAGAAATGAACGACAACGAGTAGCGTAGGGCGAGTAACAATGCCGAGCGTACGCTAATTACGCCACAAACCAATAAACACCCCGTCATTAACAGCAGCCGAGAGAAATATTCGCACCTTATTGGATTGTTCACTATTGTGGTTCTGGTTCTCGTTGCAATGGGCCCCACATTCTCGCGAGATTTTTAAGTGCATATGGCATGAGTTGATGGTGAACCTACATTCAAAATGAAAAAGAATAAAAATATGCGAGATTAATTTAGACTGCCTCTCAGTGGTGCACTCTGGGCTGAATTGTCTATTTAATTTGATATAGTCACAAAATTGAAAATGAAACTGAATTATCTATAACCGTAGGATTCCGCATCTGTCAGCTCGACGTTAAAGGATTGGCAACGCGAAGAAAGACTACCCCGCTAAGTATAACACTTGTGAGAAGAAACCAAAGACGTAGTGGCACGCCAGGAAATCCATATAGAGAGTATCTAGCAACTGCACGAAGAAGGAACTATGCCTGGAAACAAACTAGTTGTTAAATTTCACAGAACTAATGGCTCCGTCACATATTTAATAGACGAGATTGTAGAGTACAAAGTATGAAATATTAGTTCTAATAACGAAATCTATACAGCCTTATTGGAATCATCAAATAGCCAACCAAATTACGCTAGCGCCAGCCCGACCCGCATTCAAGAATGGCGCGAAGCGTATTATATTTACATTAAAAAAACTATAATATTTTTTGCTCAAAAACAAATTCCACGTTTTAGAACTATTGGAACCAGAAAAACGAAAAAAAATGTATGTCGTATGAGTCAAAAATGGACTGGAATTTCACTAAATGTGGTTACCAACTATTAGGAAGAGTAATCTTACTGTCGATTGGCATCGTGTCCTAAATTGTAAGGACATAAATTAGGCAGCCGAGTATTTTTACGATTCACTCGATAATGTGTTTGAGAAGTGTGTGCCAAAGAAAAAATGGACGGATGAAATGATGGCTCCGTCACATATTTAAGAGACGAGATTGTAGAGTACAAAGTAAGAAATATTAGTTCTAATAACGAAATATATACAGCCTTATTGGAAGTTGCAGATTTAACGATTCCAACGTTTAAAATCCACCAAATGTGTCTCAAACTAAATACCGCCCCAATTCGGCGAGTGCACAAACCTCGGAGATTTCAATACTCACTGCAATAATGATCGCAATGGAGTTAAACTTGCCAACTATATGGAATTTGAGGGAAATTCTCTATTATACGACATCAAAAATAAGAAAACATTTTTCTCTGCCGGCTGGCGCAGAGGATATAACCCTTGTTTTTAGAATGGAAATACTCGTAAATATAACCAAATAATCTATACTGAAATACATCATTATTCAATTAAAGGGGCGTCCAATAATTACGTTAGTAGCGGAGGGGTCGCCAAAATCTCACGAAATCTCATTTAAAGGGATGACGAAAAAGTTAACGTGAGAAAATCTCACGTTAACTTTTTAATTCAGAGAATATACATTATTAAAACAGATTAAATATTTTTTCAACGAAATATTCTAGCAAATTTGGAATATTATTACTAAAAAGTACACCTAAAGTAGATTATTACAACGTTCATTATCATTACAATCACACAGCTCATCGTCATCGTCGCAACAGTCAATATCTGGATGATCTTCATTTTCATGAGACTTCAGTTCAATTTTGTACCACTGAAATTCATGTTGATTTTGCTATACTTTTTAGTATTGTCGTATTAAAATAAAATTATTCCCTCATGTCGAGTGTATTTATCGGTATATGAATGGACCATTATTGAAACCTTATACCTTGTTGTGTATTTATTGGAAGTTGATGTGATATGAAAAAAAACCGTTTTATTTACTCAGCTGGTCAACTGCATTTATCGGTGTTTGATTGAACCTATTAATTTCAGACGCATTATTCACCCGTTTTAACAGGGATTGAATAGATTGGATAACATGATCGTTTGTGTTAGTGTTTGAACTATACAAAATAAACAATAAATCTAAAATACGGTTTTTGTCCCGGCGTCCTGTCTGGAAATGTTTATTCCTAACACCGTCCTCTTCATCATATGAGTATGTGTCACTTTGCAACGCCCTCTGTAGTGACGTTCACTAATTTACTCGAACATTTCAAGCACCTCGTATTTTGAAGCTCGACGTCGCTCTGTAATGGCGATATAATATATATAAACATCGACCGCAGTGAGTGACTCAATTTAATCGTTTTCGGACCAGTTCTTCTCCTTCTGCTTGATCTTTCCTACTTGCATTTTCTTGAAATTCAGCTTCGTTGAAGGGAGGCTTTAGTTTGGTAGAACTGCATTATTTCAGCTTCTGTTTTCATCCCTTGACAAACTACTTTTCCTTCCTTCCCTTTCAGTTATCAGCTTCAGGTTTTCTTGATGTTTTTAAGGTAGAGCGATGCCTATCACATTACTCTAACAAGTTTTACAATTGTTATAAAGGATTTTTTTCATGCTGCAGAACTTTACCGTTAGGCGCCAAGAGTGATATAAATATATCAATCTGTGCTGCTTCTTTGGCGAGTCGAATCGGAAACGTCGCTTCAGCTCCGCCTGCGATCGGAATGTGAAAAAGTGAACTCTCATTCAGCTCGGATAAGTCATGCCCGTGAACTTTCTCCGGGACAAAAAGGAGTGTGTATAATTTCGGAGAGACGCCGAGTGCTCGCCGGCCGATTCTCACGGATGAGAAAAACGCAACGAAATCGAGCGTGAACCGGTGAAACCCGACGCATCTAACTGATATAGTGCTGATTTTTGATGCGGTGCAAATCAGAGACACTTTCTCGAAGCCATCGGGCCCAACCAGTGAGATGGGTAAAAAAATAAGAGTGATTAACATTTTCTTGAAAGTGTTATTGTTCCATGACGTTATCAGATATAAGAGATCATGATACGCAGTTCTTTGCAGTCTTTGAAATTTTTCGATAAGATGAATCTCTGCAGTGGCGGATTCGGATGAATAATTTATTTAGTTATTGTCATAATTAGAGTAGGCACTTTAAAGTAAATATACCTGCCTGTTGGACAGGTTTTCTGTAAAGTTGTATAAAAAGAACCATGATAAAAAATGAGGAATTTTATTTAGCTATCTGGTATACACTTCGCGGCCGCTAGTTTGACAATTTTATTTAGATTGATGTTTGAGTAGAAGCGTAAAAGCATCTTGATTTATGTGTATTTTCGTAGTTTTGGAATACATTTATTGTTGAATTTACACATTGATGAAAACAAAGCAATTTACACTTATTCTTTTATTTAAAAAAAAATTAAACTGAAAATGTTCCTCAGAAGAATTCACCAGTTTAAAGTGAGATTCATTTTCTATATTCTTCTAGGTGCGGTTCCAGAATGGAGATCGATATTGAGGAACAGTGGGAATCGCCACTTTAATAGGATCCACGTCTCTTCTATTCTATACCGTGAAACTTGTGACAAGGTAACAACTAAAAACAGTAAGAATATGAAATTCCTTGAAAGCTTAGAAAAGAAATATAATATAACAGGTTCGATACTGCTCTATCACTTCTTGTCATCTGCATCTATCAAATGAAAAATATAATTTGTAAGATTAATATTTGTACTTTAATAGTTGCTTACATATGTAAAAAATAAAGTTTTACAAAGCACTGAAATGTCCCGTTACATGACGATCGACCTAATACAGATAAAATCTACGGCTATCTTCCGATATGGCAAAAAAGATCCGACATATACAATAAAATATATCATGGATTTGGTACAATTAAAAAATATTTTAAAGCTACAAAATCAAGATTGTAACACAGTATCAAATTAAATGGTCTTCAGTTCAAACAAAGAATCAAATAAAAACCACGGTGTTCACTTAGCTTCAGTCAATTGACGTGTCACGAGAGACGATGGTACAAGCTTCCGGTTTTCCTGGATTCCATCTAGAGCTGATTTGTTAACTAGGTCAATATGATGTACTGCTCGACAGGCTGCGGTGAATTTCCATTTCACCTCAAGAGCAGAGAAGTTCTTATAGTCGACTGATTCAGCGAATAACCATTTTGGTTTTGTAGTTGTCTTGAAGGATTTAAAAAATCCACCAGCGGATTACAACACGCTAGCCAATCATATTCAAAATATGAAAGCAAGGTATAAAGTATCAAAGGGGCTTGAAAATAGAAGATTTCAGATTGTCAGTTTTTGGACACCTGTTCTAATTTATTTAAATATGAAAATGGGTTCTCCCCGCATTCCAGCGGCTATTGTTATTAATTTCTGAAAAAATACATCGTGTTGCACGAAGTATGTAAATAGGGAAAGTAATATTTTCGAGAAAAATTTAGAATTCGAGTTTTCACCGGATTTCCGCATTTTGTGATACTGGGAATTCAAGAAAGTGATTTCTGGAGTCTATCTGTGTGAGTGGGTGTCTTTGTGTTTGTGTGTGTGTATCCACTGTATCTGAGAAACTACACTACCAATAAGACCAAATTACATACCAAAATCCTAATGCCGGGAATTGAAAAGCTGATGAGAGATATCCACCATGTTGTGTCAAAATGGTGGCATATTAAATTTTTTACGAAAATATACTACCGTTAAAAATGGTCTAATATATATGACTTAGAATTCTGACGGCATTGTCTACAACTCTTTCTTACGTCACTTTTCGACATCTTCAGCGGGGTTTGAATGAAAATTGTTGTACTCTGGCAATGAATACTTCATAACTCCGTTAATATCAATGCTAGAATGGAAAATAAGAATAGAATTCTGAGAATAATGCCTCTAACATTGCTGTAAGTCACTTGTTAAAATATATTTAGTGGCTTAAGATGGGTATACAATTATGAATATGACAGTCGAACCTAAAAATAGTAATTATTATAGGCGATAAAACATCAGTTATACGACGAAAACTACCTAGAAAAGCGACACATTTTATGTCGCTTCATCACGAGGAAATTTGGGAAAGAAAATGATACCGTGTATTAACCATTTTTTTATTTTATCTACACGTCCAACAACCTTTTTTAACTTCGTCACATGGGTGACACCATCATGTCTATATTTTTTCGTAAAAAGCTACTGTTACTACCAACTTGCTACACGGCTAAGTTTAAAATATTCAACCCACCCGAATTCGACCACAAACTTATAAATCTGGTATTATATTTGGTCAGCCACACCCACGAGAAATTGAAGTACCACAAAAAAATGTCTGGCCGGCCGGACGGAACTTATCTGTCATCCGTCCAAAATCGTAAAAAAAACTGAGTCCCTCTGTAAAGTTTTATTATTGAAATTAAAATGTGTTTAATACTTGCGGTATCGCATAGATAACGTTATTAACTTATTTATTCACGAATTCCTATTTAAAACCCTCACGTACCTATATAATAAAATGTGCTTATTTTAATCATTATTATTAGATATAATTAAACTATTAAATTTGATATAATCTTATATATGCTTTTTACGGTTGGTAGATTCTTCTCAGTTTGAATCTGCTAAGTTGGCGAACCTGCTAGAGCTGTTAAAATAATTGGATGAGATAAATCTATGTTTCTTATTGATTGAAGTAGGCAAATAAGTGCCAGGCAAATGGTGAATAGCGAAATAATTAGGAACTGGGTTACAGGCTGTTTTTTTATATATCATAGAGCCTGTAGAGCCAAGCACTGCAAATGATTGGTGTAGTTTTGTTAAGTCTGTGCTCTTCAGTAACGCGATTTTGTAATAGTCAAATAATGTTTTTAAAATCTCTAATGCTTTTTGTACTTATCAAGTAGATGGGTTACCAATCAACCTACAGCCAAGGGAGTGCTTACTTCCGCTTTCTGTATTGGCATAGAAGGCCTTAAGGTAATATCCCGAGGACTGAGGGCCTACCGGGCGCATCTCCGGGTGGTGGATAGGAGAACACCCGAAGGGGGTAAGGCCGGTCCGGATGTAAAAATCTGCGTGCCGGGAAGAGCCTCATCGGGTAGTGCGGTCATAACACGCCGGGAGTAAAACCCTGCCGGATCGTGGACGGCCCCGCCGCGGACCAACTCCCTAAGCTAAGGTGTAAGCTACCGTGCCGATAGCTGCATGGCGCAGGGGAGTGCTGTATCTTATACGGTGCCTCCCGGATACTGGGCGTCCTCCGAGTAGTATATAGCCAAGCCCCGGTCAATCCGCTGCTCTGACTGGGTGATATCGCACCACCACGGAACTCGTGGGACTAATTATGGATACCAATGAAAATTTTAAACACCTTTCTCTTTCGGAGGTGGCTTGTTCACGAAGCGAACAACCGAAGGAATCCAACGCAGGGGCGGGTTCATCAGAGAGTCCACCCAAAACCCGCATTAGATATAACGGCGCCACGAGGCGCCGAAAAAAAATAAAATGAAAAAGTAGGGGCTAACTGCCAATGCCCAAGAAGCCTCCAGTGCTAGCTTTAAGACGTAGGATGGGATCGCAGGAGTCTCGAAATGCCCCAGACAGGAGCCAAACACCCCAAGCTCCTCCAGTCGGAAGCTAGGCAAAAGACCCAAAGTATATGACCAAGAATATTATGCCCTGGCTACCAAAGAACTTATCAGGGTAGCCCTTATAATAAAAGGTTACCCTGATAAAAATTAAACACCGGCGATATAATCGCCATCCGGCGGAAAATAAAGATGGCCATCATGGAAGTACCTGATGGAACGAAGGCACCGTCTTACACCAGCAGCTGGGAGAGGGACGGCACACTAGTCCTCTCTTGGGCAGTAGTGGGTTCCGTGGAACTGGCTTAGAAGCCTCTCCACGGAACTGCTTGTCGAAAGAGAGAGAACAATTGTTTGCGTTGCCGGTCGATGAGCTGCCCAAACGCCATCGAGTGGTAGTCCACGTGGAGGACCCCGATTTTTCTGCCGAGGAAGTGCTTAAATTTCTCGACAAGCAAAACCCAGAGTTGAAGACCAGTGAGTGAATCGTCTCCAGTGGAAGTTCGAAGAAGGAAGCTACGAGCGTCTACTTCGCCTGCCTGGCGGGAAACTCTTCATTGTCTGCTCTTAGAGCTTGCAACTTCCGACCATTCTGGGGGCTGGTACGAGCAATCATAAGGCTGCTCGACGACAAACACAAGAAGGATTCGGAGGCATCGGAGGGAACGGGGGAGGGCCACTCAAATCAATCTCCCAAATGTCCCCATCATTCAAATTAACTTGCACCACAGCAAAAGCGCCTCGGCGATATTAGCCAGGAGCATGGCTACGGCGCAGACAATTATAGCATTAACCCAAGAGCAGTAACTCGTAAGAAATTATATAAGTCGATTGGGTGGTTGCGGGACCATTCATAAAGTACGCGCATCTCAGAAACTTAGGACCTGCGTGATTACAAAAGGTATGACAGCCACTTTTTTTGCCGCAGCTCAGTTGCGATGACCAAACGGTCGTATTAACGAATATCAACCTGGTAGGAGACAAGACGACGGATCTACTCATTGGGTCAGCATACATGCCCTGTTATTGTCAGAACTAAAACCAATTCACCTAATGACCAATGAAGAAATACACGGCAGACCCGCAACATGTATTCTTGTAAATTCGGGAATTTAAACCACAAATATATACCTAAGTAAATAAAGGAGCATTTAAATCCCTCGAAAATTGTGGACATGTAGCGTAAAAATGGGCTATTTAATACGAAACGGCTAGGCGTTTCGTAAGCTAGGTTTTCTGACGGTGCTGCTTCTTCCAGTCTTCCCCGCCAGGGAAGACTGGAAGAAGCCGCATTGGCATCAACAACAAAATGCGGACGCCTGTTTCACCGACGGATCAGGAACGAATAGATATTTTGGGGTAGGCGTGTACGGCTTCAAAACCAATAACAGAATCAGCATCCCTCTTGGACAACAAGCCACGGTTTTTCAAGCCGAAGTATTTTCCATAATGGAATATATAAAACTCCAAAATCAACTGGACGTAAAGAATAGAAGAATCCTTATCTACGCTGACAGCAGAGCAGCCTTGGATGCTCTTGCAAAAACCACCACAGAATCTTCTGTGGTTTGGGACTATATGCAAGAGCTCAATAAATTGGGAAAAGCCAACAAGATCACACTGATGTGGTCACCTGGCCACCAAGGCATACTCGGCAACGAAGAGGCCGACAGACTGGCAAAACTGGGCACACTGGAATGCCCAGCGGAGACAGTAGTTGGGGTCCCCTTCGCTATAGGTAAGAAAATCATCATGGACTGCTTGGAGCAGGAACACCGGGCATCCTGGAAATAGAGCCAAGGTTGTCGCCAGGCAAAGACCATGATGGAGCAACGACTTCCTAAAAGAGCTAGGGCCCTACTTGACATGAGCAATAAGAGCCTTAAAATATCTATCGGTCTCCTCACTGGACGCACCACCATTAGAGCTTATCTCTGCAACCTTGGCTTGACTGAGAGCAAAGAATTTCGGATATGTGGTTAAAAACCAGAGGACAGCATACACATTGTGGGCCGTTGTCCGGGCCTAGCCGCGAAAAGGCACAGTTTACTGGGACGAGCTTTTCTCGAACCCAGCGATTTGCATAACTTGAAGGTCAGTGACCTATATGGACTGGTAAGTAGTACCAGGCTTCTAGCAGACCACTGACTCAACCACCCAGTGGATAGTTACAAAAGGTCTTATAGATCCAGGTGACAACAAGGGCTAGAGCCAAGCCCCTCGCTCATTTTACTACTACTATTACTACTAAGGTAATATTGTCAATATTACTGAGTTAAATCTATAACAAATATTACACTCGTTTGAACAATGTAACGCAATTAAATCGTCCAAAAAGATTTTTCTCGGCGTTCCACATGCAGACAAACACATTTTTTCTTGTGGTTTGGATGGAGTCTAGGGCATGAAATTAAAACATCCAAAATGACTATTCTCGACATTTCACATGTCCTAGATTCCATCTAAACCAAAAACAAATTTGCGTCTGTCTGGATGTGTGAATGTTAATATGCACGATAACTAGGGTAAACTACTTCCATTTTAAAATATTTTCTTACGCCAATCGATAGTTATGACCAATGCGCAGAGCCCAGTTGATTTTGGGATCTGTACTACCTACAGTTGAGATACCTGCCATACAAATTTGGGTATATGCCATACAAACTGTCCCTTTAAAATCAGTTAATTGCATTTTTAGGGCTTAAAACGGAATAAACGGTGGAAATAGCAAAAAGAAATAAGTGTAATTAACGGTGATTAGTTGTTTTAGACTACCCTGAATATCCTAATATATTTATTATACATACTGTTAGAAGTATTTCAAAATGACTGAGATATACGCTATCTATCGGTCGAGAGGATGAACTGCGCGATGAACTGCACGATATGTCTCATCGCGAGGCAGTTTGCGTTGCTGCTAAGATGAACGTCATTGAGCAAGAAGAAGAATTTTGGATTATTTTATATTTTTAGAAGGATATTTTTTTTAGAAAGACAAAATAATCATATGGGCCGAAGCTTGACCAACCCTTGGGTTTTCCCCAGCCAAGTTTCTTGTTGAATTGGATACAGCTATAAACCTTTGCACGTTTGTACTCTGGTAAATATTTAGTCGTAAGTTATCCAAGCGAATCCGTAATTAAAATTGCTTCGTTATGAATCGTAAAAACTTCAGACGAATACATTAACGGTGATTTCTCCGCTCAATACATTATATTAGAAATGGTCGTAGGGCATAATTAGTCAAGTAGTTTGTTTGTACAGTCGCTGTGGTTTCGCGAGCGAGCGACGATATTCCCCATATTGGCGAGGTGGTAGGCAAAAAGGGCTCATTAGACTCGTTCGCAGTATCGATTATGAACCGGCTGTTGGTCGGCCATCGCTTCGTCAACCCTCTTTTGCATAGCTTGACTGAAACAGAGTTGCCAGCAGGTCCCATTTCTCGAGCTTAACAAGTCACAGAGTTACAAGTTCAAGCGGGGGTAGGTAAGTACCTCAGGTTATCTATCCTTAGAAACGATACGCTAGCCACCCGATCTCGGGTGGCAAGCCGAGCAAAGGACGCCACGATCCGCGATAATTCCAGTTAGGAATTGCCGCTGCCTGAGGTAGAGGAT
>JAOPUG010000376.1:7576746-7587761 GCA_027564375.1 Micropterix facetella | reverse complement strand
ATATTCCATAAACCTTATTTCATGAGATATAATAATTTTCCCAAGAAAATAGTATAGGTAAAACTCAAAACTTTTTGACGGCCCCACGTATTTTGTATTAATTATAAGAGTTTCGTAAGAGTGTCTGATGTATTTTAGTGCGCGGCCGCAGAAGAAGAGTGGATGGAGCATAAAGGGCAACCATAATATCGCGAGACATACAATAAAACGTCAAGATGACACTTTCTAATTTTGAATCGAGCTTCAAAGCTGTCTAGAGAGCGGAGAGCACCTACCACGCCCCGCGTATTAGTCAAATACCGCAAATGACGAATTTGAAAAAAATATTATTTCATTCACTAATTTGCAGCGACGAAAGTAAAAGGTCCTACTAAATTTCTCGTAGACCAGGTATGGTACAAAAAGCCAAAACAACAAATCGCATAACTAAAACAAAAGGTATAATTACAAATTATACAACTATATAAAATATGTTATACGAATAGTAGATAAAGGTCTAAAGCAGAAGTACCCAAACTTTTGTGTCCCGTAGACTCCTTGGTGATAGTTTTTGCTTTCCCTTGACCCCTGCCTGCCTAATAATATTGAATTTTAAAACTTGTCAACTTTAAATGTGTTTTCGAAGCTGATACAGTGCTGCCATTTTGCTAGTGTACAAGTGATGATGCATAATTTTTATTCATACCTTTAATGAAAGGCACTTAAATTTTTCATGGCACATGCTCATTTCTAAGCGACCACACCGACTTTGCAGTACAAAGCATTTGAGAAAGCCACACATAACTGCACAAGTAGAACTATCTCGCTTGCTCATTCATATGAACGGTCTATCCTATTCGCTTGCAGACACCTATTAAAGCGGCGCCTCCTCGCACTTTCCCTCACTAGTCATGTGGGTTGGCCTCCTCAATCAACTAGTGATACAATTTGAATTGAATGGTTATTTCCTTCCACGACGATTGTGATGTGCGCGTTTCTTTATTGCAATTTATATAAGTTTAACATACTATGCTGTACTTACACATACTCTGTTTTAAGGTGTAATAAAACATTTACGGAATGGCTAAAAGTTGATGATAATCTGCCTAAATATGGTCCGCTCACATGGATCTCCATTTACATCTTGTGGCCAATTAATTTTTTTCTCGCTGACATGGACCCCCTGTGAGTCGAAATCGACCCCTAGGGGTCTATGTAGACCACTTTGGGAATCACTGCTCTAGTTGATAAAATTAGTTCGCCGGATGTCTAAAAAGGCGCCAGATGCGAACTGATCAAGGCGCCAGAGGTACAAGAAGTAAAATTAATGCCAGAAGCGAAATAATCATGGTCCAAAACCAACTGATCAAGTCAATATAGGTCCAGAGATACCAGAAGGGCGCTACAGGCTGCTAACTGCGAGCTAATTGACGCGGCAGAGGCGTACTGCTGAAATCGTAGACTGGAGATGTGTCAATTGCTACGGGCGAACCGGCTACCGCAAGGGAGCTGTAACGACTATTGTCGTCCTTTCTCCCGTGGGGATAAACGCAAAGACTAAACAATCCACAGTCATACTACGGGCCGTAGGAGACCAACTCCTTGCCGCGACGCAGTGGGAGGTACCACCCAGTGGGCAAAAGGTTGCTTATCTGGCCGTGATAGACCTGGAACCATCCCTTGTTTTTTTTTGTTAAAGAGTCGTGGCTGCTCTAAAGGCTTACTGACCAGAAAAGAAGCGACGGGCAGAAATATAAAATATAAGAGATGATTCCTGGTCTATCATGGCCAGATAAGTAACCTTTATTATTAATACCTACCCCGGTATTATGTGTGAGCTTTTTGTTTTTTTTCTGCACCAACGGCAGGAATGTAGATCCTGAGATCGTGCAAAATATTTATTTTAAAAATTCAATGGATTGACATGTTTTGAGACCCCGCGAATCCAAATAAGGTATAAAGGGACAGTTTCTGGAGACCAATGGGGTTGAGTAAACTGAATTGAGCAAACTAAAGAAGACTGACTTCATGATCAATGATAGTCGTTATGTATTAAAACCTATTATATCATAGGATAATTTAAAAATTTATCTTTTTTAATTTTATCTAATAACTTTTAAATTCACAGAATAAAGGAGGAATTCAATATTTGGTTTTTCAAAGAGTTTTTGCAAAAATATTGATAGGATCAAAAAATGCTGTTTTTACTGCGGTCCTACGAAGCCGATCAAAATGTTGGTCATTAAAAAATGGTTAATTTTTAAGAAATATATTTTTTTTATCGATAGAAATTTGCGATATTATAAAAAGGGTAACATTTGCGATTTTTTTCAATGACTGAATACATTTTACAAAAATAGTCGTGAAAAACCTTAAATGTGCAGAATTCCAATAAAATGGTACTCGTACTTTGCGATGTTTTTCAAATAACTGCGTATTTTTGACAAAAAAAAAAAAAAACAAAAAATAGGTGAACATTTGTGAAGTTAAAACTAGTCGTGAAAACCCATAAATTAGCGAAATTACAAGAATAGGGAATCATTTTGCAATGTTTTTGCAATAAGTTTGCTTTACCGCGGAAGTCGACAATTTTTTAAAGGATTTCGCGCTAAAGTAGCTAATATTTCCAGATATTTTTTATTAACCCTGAAATAGAGTGGGTTGCTATCAACTAATATTTATTATTTTAATATTTTCATTTTAGTTAGACCGTAAGCTGACCCAATGTTTAAAAAACTAGGCATTATAGATAAAACTAGGCAATATATTTAGAGGGCTAATATCCCGGATACATGTTTTTATTTTTTGATTTGATAGCTCATGTTGTTGGCCTTCAATTCCAGAACGATTGGCAACAGAACTGGTAGCTAATGGTGTATGGTTGTAGACTAGAGAACCTGAAATTTTATTTAAATGGCTTTCAGCATAAATTTCCAGCCACAGTAACCTCGCGCGCTAGAGCTATTCAGAGGATAGTTTATGCCTCCTCTCTAGCAATACCCCTCGTACAGATGGACATATTTTAGCTGGCTGCAAGTCGGCCTTAGATAAACACCGGTATATCTACGGTCATTACAAAGTCCTTGTTATTCCGAAACAATTAGCCTGGCCGTGGCTCGTACCAGAAAGGGTCTGCCTGTAAACTCTAACCCCAGATACAAATAGGATGGCTAAAAAGATGAAAAATATTCCACTCCAAAATTCTTCTTATTAATCGAGAAAGCTTCAGTTTCGATTCTGGAGGTCTATTCTATCTCAGAGTCTCGGATGCACAACCCGCAATCCAGATATAACTCTTTACTTCCTACATCAGAAGATGGCCCATGGGAATGAAACATCCCTAAAAATACGAGTAATAACTAAATAAATACCATGATCTTCTAAATATTGTCATCCGAACTGTTTACCTTCACGCGGTGGAGGTTTTCCCTCGTGGCTTGCCAGCCAAATCTGTGTTTCATTTCTTTCAAATCTTGGTTTCTCTAGGAAAATAATAAACTCTTTCCTACAAAATATCTAAAACCGCGTTTTCCGCATTTCAAGTTTTAAGTCTTCGAAGAAGGAGTGAATGGTAGTAACGTAATGCTTGCATGCGGCAAGACAACTGTTTTAACCCTACCACATTCAGTTGTTAGTCCGAAGTCCACTGCTCACCTCCAGAAGTGTAATAAGTAATAATTTAATGATAGCCCGACCCCGGTAGGTGAAATCCACGGCAGCTCCGTTTGTATTTAATACATATTTATTATTAAAATGCGAGATTTTCAATTAAAAAATTTTTTCTTTTCACTAAAAACTTAAAATTAGTTAAAGTCAAATTTAGTACAAAGATAGCACTTAAATCTATTTGTAAACTCCTCCTGTTATATATATAGATTTTTTTTCTCATATTATCTACTCGGCATATGCCACCCAGCATTTATACTGGGTGGCAATTCCCAGTGCCTCGCGGTAAGGCGTTTGCCTCTGACGGGCAGTGGGGCGTAGTTGGATTGTGGATAGGTAGGTATTGTCCAAATTCTGTACGTTTCATTTCAGGGCGATATAACGATAAAGTTCGTTGAACCGCTTCGGGATGACGGGTTCGCCCGAGTATAGTCTTAAAACCCTACGTTGTCCCATCTAGGTAATTCCAGTGAGGAATTTCCGCTATCTTAAGGTAGAAGACCGCGCAAGCGAAGACGACCCCACGACCAAACGGGAGGTCAGAGGAATCTGACGACATCTGGTAGTAAGGGTGCAATATATGCCACACTGGGCTTGAAAATCCCCAGTGCGTCGCAGTAAAGAGTTGGACTCTTACGGGTGGAGGTGGAGCTTGGTACTTAGATTCGTCTTCGTCCTCAAGTCTGTGTTTCATTCATATAACGAAAATATTGTTCGAACGCTTCGGGGTGCCGGGTTCGTCCGTAGTAGTTGGCAATCTCAACTGTCTCGTCTAGATGCGCTGGTGACAGCTACATAGTTGACCTTGGTTGCCCTTAGCCAAACTGGCCGACCCGGCGACTCTCTCTGAAGAGAGTATGGACCTGAGTCCAAACACCACTTTGGGCTAGCTCTAAAACTGCCCTCTGCTTTATGCCAACTCCAGAATAACCAAAACTGAAATTTTGTCCAATTCTAAGGATCCGGCAATAACAAAGCATACAGCAAGTGGCCGTAGTGAACCAAAGGATCTACGGGCCCGCGTAGACTTCCATAAAAAGTTTCTTGCTGGAATCAGCCAGAATTGCACTGGTCTGGAGTATGGCAGTAAAACCATGAGCGTTGTGTACCTAAAAAAGTCCCACCTGCGAGGAGATTATGACAGCAACAGTATGGCTCATGGTGTTGGCCTTCAATCCCAGAATGACTGGACGACAGTTGGGGACTTTTGCACTCCCCTCCAATGCATTGGAAAATAATGCTGTATGATTGGACACCAGAGATGCGAAAATGTATTTAAATGCCTTTCAGCATACTCTTCCAGACCCCAGTAACCTCGCTCGTTGGAGCTATTTAGAGGATAGTTCATGTCCTCTTTGTAGCAATACTCCTAGAATAGCTAAACCTATTTTGGCTGGTTGCAAGGTGGCTTTAGAACAAGGACGATATACTTACCGCCATGACAAAGTAATTGCTGTTATTCGCGAAGTAATTAGCCGCGCAGTGGCTCCTGCCAACAAGGGTATTACAGTGCCCTCTAAACCACTAATACAGTTTGTGCGGGATGGCTCTAAAGGCAAAAAACATTCCACTACAAAACCTTTCTGAATAATTGAGAAAGCTTCAGATTGGACTCTGAAGGTCGATTCGGTCTCTAAACAATATCATTTCCGTGAAAGTCTCGGATGCACAGCTCTCCGTCCAGATATAACTCTTTACTCTCTATCTCGGAGGATGGCCCTTATTGTAGAAATAACTGTTCCATGGTAATCAAATATCCCAAAAGACCACGAGTACAAATTAAATAAATACCATGATCTCGCAAATGCTATCACCTGGAACAGGTTCACTGTCCACGTTCACGTGGTGGAAGTTGGCGCTCGTGGCCTCTCAGTCAAATCTCTATTTCACCTATTTAAGGATCTTGGTCTCTCCAGGAAAATAATTAACTCCTCCCTAAAAAAAATATCTAAAACTGCGATTTCCGCATCTCAAATTCTATAACTTCGAAGGCGGGAGTGAATGGGTGATAAGGTGCATGCTCACATGTGGCAAGACAGCTATCCTAAATCTACCGCAGCCAGTCGTTAGTCCGGATTCCACCGCTCATCCCCCAGAAGTGTAACAATAGTATTATGATGGGCATGAACTTGGTCGTTGAATTCCATGGCAGCTCCGTTTGTACTTACTATATATGATGTTACTCTTAAAATAAAATCACTATATATCACTTTTCACCAATAGCTTTTTTTTTTGTTTAATGATATGGTTTCATTTAAATCATTAGACACGCCAAAAACTCAAATCAAAAACTATATTTGGTACAACTCCTATTTTTTTATAGTTTTTCTGATATTCTATATAAATTATACCTACATTCTTATGCAGCATAATTCGTTATTGCTTTTTAGCTAGGTAAAACAGTTAATGAAAAATATTTTTTTTAAATTCGTTTTTGCTCTCCTGAAAAGTAGTGATTTTTGAGTTAAATCATTTTGCACTGGAGACACAGATATGTACTCATTAAAAATTTTCTGTCCACTTACATGTTCATGTAATCCGCCCATAGACAGCCACACTCTATGCTGTTTGGCTAATTTTCTATAGGCTTCTACTGTACCGCCTCCAATAATGGGTTCGGCGAAAGCAACAACGTCTTTCTTGTTATCACATACATAATCGCAAGCTTCCGGGAAGAAAATCATCTGGAAAAAAAAATTAGAAGTCTCTTTAGAATATCTTAGCTGAGACTTAGTGATCATGGGTGAAGTGAACAATGCACCGCCCGAGTGAGCATCCCTACGAAGCTGTGTTAGCAGTGAGAGAAAACAGTATAATAATATTAGTTATAATATACCTAAAGGTTCTATTACATCGAGCGAGTTTACTAGCTACTAGCTGGCGAATTCACTATCTGTTAGTAAACTCGCCCAGTGTAATCATGTTACTACCTAAGTAGCATATTGTAAACTATCTACCAGAAAACTGAAAGCCGGGCTACTTACTTGCTACTCGCTGGCATGTGGGCTTTTTAGCTAGTACTAGCCGTGTGTCATCATAGTCATAGTATACAGACAGAAGCTCCTCTTGGAAGAAAGTTGAAAATGAAGTGTGCGTGATTGTTGGGGAATGATATGTTATTAATTGAAGTTTTTTATTTGGTTGTAATCGATTACATGATGATGCGTGGTCGACGCCGTAGCGCGGCGGCAATATGCGTTTACAATTGAGTCGCGACGAAGTTATCTGCTAATTAATAATTGACTTAGCTCGATGAATATCTGACGATAAAGTGTTGTTATTTGGATTGAAGTACTGGCTTTTATAGTTGCACTTGTAACGTCAATTAAGCACTGAGCTATTGTTTGCTTGTGGGGTTATGACCTAACTTCCTCTTCGTCTGTTGATTGCTCAATGCTATGGCATTATCTTACTGCCTCGCTACTGATGATTAATTATCTGATTGTGACATTTCATGTTAATTTATTGGCATACGTGCACGTCCTCATTTGACCCTGTTTGAGTTGTGGTTTGTTATTTTGTAATCCCCAATATGTGTTACTCTAATGGTTTGCTACAAGTCCTAAGGGCTACCATAAATAGTAATGCAATTACTTTAGACATCCGTGCCGTTGAGCGAAAAAAGTCCACAAGCGCATCGTTACATATTATGACCTCCACACAGCTAGTCAAGCGAGTGCGCTCCAGAAATTTGCAGCCCCAAAACACGAGCATTCGCTCGTGTAAGGGAAGTAAACAGAGGGAAGTGCTCACTTCCCTTACAATTTACCCCCGCCGTGCAAGCTGAGAGTGCGCTAACTGTTCTTTTTATACTGTGTCATAGTTGCTAGTGAATTTGGTGTGAGTATCTCGGTGTTAATTCGTTTCAGTGTCTACAAAAGTTCTTTAAAAAACATTGGAAAATTTCCTCTTTTAATTTTGTGTTGTCTTTTATATTCCTTAGTACAAGGTAGTGCTGGTAGACGTTAAAAAAAGCAACAATATTATTTACGTTCCACTTCATTTTTTAACGTTCCACTTCATCTTAAACCTACCACAGCCGGTCGTTAGTCCGGAGTCCACCGCTCACCCCCCAGAAGTATAACAATAGTATTATGATGGGCCCGACCTTGGTCGGTGAATTCCAAGGCAGCTCCGTTTGTACTTACTACATTACTTATCCCATTATCTCAATTTGGTTCCTAACTGTTCCATGTAGTTTGGGCTATGATGGCCTATTTTTCAACGTGGTCGGCTCAACTTAGGGAGGATTCTGCTTTCCGGGAGCCTCCTCGAATGAGGGACCTACCTGGTGAACTTGCTGTGCGGTGGATGTGGGATCGGAACCTCAGCTGGAACTGGACTTATGACGCACGGGGCGGACATACCGGCCATGTCGTTATTGCTGATACCCGGAGGAGTCTGAGGACGTATGTTCTTTGAGACAAGGGAGTAGGTTTCGACCTGTCGTCGCCTATCCTTAGAAATGACCCGATGGCTACCCAATCTCCGGTGTGCATTGCTGAATAAAGAATGCCACGAGTCCGCGATATTACGGAATGCTGCGTTATTACGACATTTAGGTGTGTCAACTGCTACGGGCAAACCGGTCCACCCCGAAGCGAAACGCAGAGACTTTGGACGTGATCATGGACATGGGTATGGACAAATCTACATACCAAGTTCCACCTAGGCCCGTAAGAATCCAACACCTACGGCGAGGCACTGGGAATTTTCAAACCCAGTGGGCATCCTCGCGCCCTTACTTCCAGATGTGGATCAGATTCCTCCGATCCCCCATCTTGTCAGAGGATTGAGGTCGCTTGCGCGGTCCTTTGCCTCTAAAGCGATTATTCCTAACTGGAATGTGGCGGATACAGGGCGGCCTTTACTCGGCAACTATCATCCGAGATCGGATGGCCCACACTATCATATATATGGATAAGCATTAGAGGTACCTACTTACCCACGCTATCTTAAGAAGCGTACACTTCTAAACTCTTTCAGAATCAGTCAGTGACAACACGGCCGGTTGCCCGACCCGTGCGCCAGCTGTGACAACACGTTGACAACAATTGGTGTGCGCCAGCTGTCCAGGTCACGCCCGAGTTCCCGCCCTCGGATCAACCGCACAGCGGGTTCACCAGGTTGGTCCCTCTTAGGGGAGGCTCCCGAATAGGAGTTGCTCCACGAGCTGGGCTGACCAAAACAAAAAGGTCATTATAGCCCAGGCTCCACGTAGCCGTTATTACGACATGTAGTGGTTGCGCAAGCGACTTCGGGCCGGGACCAAACCGGCTGGATGGAGAAATCCGTCTAAAATTGGTAGCAACGGAATGAGGCCGCTAGCTGGGTGGCACTCTCCAATGCCTCGCCGTAAGGAGTAGAACTCTTGCGGGCTAAGGTGGAGAATGGTACGTAGATTGATTTCGTCCACCGAGTCTCTTTGTTTCGCCTTGGGTGATATAGCGATAAAGGTCGTTGAAACGCTCCGGGCTGAACGGGTTCGCCCGTAGCATTTGACATACAATATATAATATCTCAATTACCGATAACAGTCCACTTAAAACGGGTGCTGACATATTTTATATCCGAATTGGGTCCTGCTTGTTTCCTTTTCTACACATATTATAAAATTGTATTATAATATTCTATCATAATAATTGTTTTTAATGCCAACTATATAATAACTATACGTAAGGTAAAACAAGCGAATTGTTTTTTTTCGAATCCCGTTGCTGCTTTGGAAACCAACGCCAAACAAATAGACAAATAAGACTACTTGAAATCTTATCTAGTGAAGTACATTATAAACTTTCAAGCGTCTTATTTCTGCGCTGGTTAAAGCAGCATAGAGAATTTGTTAAAATCAATCGTCTGTTTTGACGAGATATTATTGTACGGGGCTCGAACGGTTTCATGTAGCTTGTATGGCCCAACTCGTGGTTTAGCTCTCATCCGGTAGCCTCCTCGAAGTGCTCGTTTTTGTGTACCGTCACCTAATCGCCCCTGCGGGCGAGTCGTATTACAGGACTCGGGATGGCTTCCCCCCGTAGCTGCTCCGTGTCCCGCCGTGCCGCTGTGTGACATCGCCCTCATCTTGCTTGCCTCTTGTTATCGCAATCGATTGCTGTTGATATCCACAGATGCATATAAATTCTACAATGTATAATTTCATTGATTTATATTCCTTTATTTTGTTTACATTCTTTCTTTTAATCTGTCAAAAAATTTAACATCTCTAGATATTCTTTGTATAATGCATAACAATTGTAGTTTTAAGTCTTTTATACTAAATAAATGGGTTCTCGTGGCGGTACGGGGGGATGGGGATGGAAACCAGCCCTCACTCCCTGCGCATTTACTCTTCCGGTACGCGTGGGGTTGTCGTTGCACATCCCGGGCAGACAAGACGACCATCGTTGTTATAACTGCCTGGGCGGTGGGTAGGGTTTCTACCCTCACCTATCGCCTATGAAACTTAAAAGCTTCCTCGAAGAGATGATTACCGGAGGAGTCTGAAAACGTACGTTTCCTAAGAAAGCAGAGTAGATGTTGACTCGTCATATATCCTCAAAAATTACCCTATTCAGGTGATTAACGCAGGCAAAGGGCGCTACGGTTCTACAACGAAATACGCTCACAACACAATAGGTAGAGGATCACGTAACTTCGGACTGCGACCATATGCTGGGCTCTAGTGGAAATCGATCAGTCGATTCGTTTCGTCCCCTTAAGCCATAGAGTATCACCCTATGGCTTAAGGGGACGATGGCCACAGTCATTATAACATCCTGAGATGGCAATATTCTCACATCAAATAAATGAATTGACTAAACAGCCGCCGGAAGAAACAAGAAGAATGAAGTCGAAGACACCCACTGATATAATTTGGGGTGATACATCAGACTGCCCCCGATACCAGGGAAGTAACCGCGACGCCACTATCAGTAGTACCTAACCAACCAAGCAAAAACAATTATGATTTGTTCCAATAACGCGATCGTTCGTGCCGGGGCAGCCGCAGTGCTACCCCAATAATGGAGTTTCCAAAGAGGAGTACGAGAGAGGGCCCGGGCAAATGTATAAACGCAATCATCATAAACAAACCCGTCTCCAATAATCGCAAGCATAACGCCATCACGTACATTAAAACGTGCAATTTCACCATGTCGATATTTCATAGGTGTAATTCCATTTCAGTCCGCAGCCGCCGATGCCATAACACGGCTTCCTGTGAGCTGGCAAATTATAGAACAAAGAATCCACCGACAATTATTAATTAAGCGCGCTGTTACAACTATGACTGTGAAGGCGCAGCAAGGCTGGATATTTCTGATCCTGTGGGTGCGATTGTATCCCTACTACCACCCCCCCCCCTCCCCACTCAC